>VZRU01019176.1:15094-27586 GCA_013398155.1 Pedionomus torquatus | reverse complement strand
CAACTGATAGTTCCTTTTTTTTTTTTTTCTTAATAAAAGAAACTCCACATCAGTTGAAACAGCACAGAAAATTTCAGACTTGCAGGAACTGACTGAAATCCTCTGCTGAGAAGGCCTCTATTTTGGAGTAGGCAATTGCTTAAGATCAGCAGGTTTTTCATGTTTGTACAACTCTGAAAGTTCTTTGTCTTTGGACTTTTCCATGTTTGTACAACTCTGAAAGTTCTTTGTCTTTGGACTTGAAATCTCAGTGGTTTGGGCTTGTGTTATTACCTGTGTCATCCCTTTTGCATGAAGAGACCCTTTCAATATATTACTGAAATATCTCTTGCAACTGAAAAATAGGTAAGGATCTGTTTTGGGGAGTGTTGTTTAAGGCTGAAACTACCATTGTGAAGAATCGTATTGCCACATTCTGGACAAACTTTAATTTCTTGTAATTTCTTGAAGTTTTCTGAGTGGTGAGGACAGGGAAGTCTGTACTCTCTATCCTGGCAGTGTGGAAAGAAGAGAAAACAGGAGTCTGAGGCGTCTGATTTTTCAATCTCCATAATTGGCTTAAGCACAGAGATCTGGTGGTGACAGGCACATTATAGGCCAAGGAAGAAAATTAGGCATAACTTGTTGATGTCCCACCATAGGGTAAAATCACTCTGCTAGTTTACTTGAAGGCAGTGTAAAGTTTATTATAAACAGTTGAGGCCTCACCATATGTAAATGTCTAACAACTTAAAATTGTTTCTGAAAGGAGAAGACAGGAGATAAAGTTTTGATAGTTTTTCTCGTTTGCTTCAGGGTGACTGTTTGGTTGTCCACTGCACCAACAGAACCTCTCACTCACTGGTATCAAGTACGCTGCCTTCTTCAGACACCCCTCTTTGCTAAAGAGGGGGAAACTCTCTCAGGGAAGGTCTTATTTGTTGCCAATACGCGGTAAGTGTAAAAGTTTCCCAAGCAGATTGTGTAGTTAGGTTCTTTTTAGAGGTACCCAGAAGATACCGCTAGGTACCTTGTACCCACATTTGTTATTTCTAGTACTATTACCAATGTATACGGTATCCGTGATACAGTTACGTAGTCTCACAAGGTCAACACAGTGAGACTCTGCTCACCAGAAGATCTCCGTGTTCCACTCCAGCTACTTATGATGTTCCTTCTCACATACCTTCTCCTTAACTGCCTGTCACATCCTGCCTTCCCCCTTTTCTGCTGGGGGAAAGACACACTGATCTGTCAGGTGATTCCAATGACATCAAAGCTGTCAGTAATACTTCCAGGGCTCTTTAATAACATCAGCAATAAATACTTGATTTGGAATTTGACAAATTTCTGCTTAGCAACTCTTCATGGAGAAAATAAATAAGAAAAAATCTTGGTATGTCTCTTTCAGAAGTAAAATGTATTTACATTTTAATATAGAAAGGAAACTCTGCATGCCATGAAGTACTCACACAGCCACTACTGTAAATATATTAATACATAAGGCATATCCACGGTGGAGCATGGCTCAGGGACACCTGAACTGGCAACCTTGTCAGACTGAGAATGAGAAGGACTTTAACCATGTGTTGGCACTGGGCTAACAACTCCTGCCAGAAAGCTGACCTGCTTTCAGGATGAATGTGGCAGCTCTGTGTAACTCTGCAGTTGCTGTTCCATGCAGGAGGAACAGATGTGGTCAGCTTCAGCATTGTGGTATTCCCATGGTTGGTCTTCTTTACTTCTCCGTGTAAGCTCAGTTTCTTGCAAGAAGTTCTGTGAAATAAAGCCTTCCTGGTGAAATCCAGGATTATGACAAGAGTGAGCCTAATGCTGTTTGGCCAGTTAGCTATTTTTTATTGTGAAATAATCCTCTGATTGTACTTGCTAATACTGAAATTTATAGTATTTCTGGGGGTGGGAAGACCTTTCAGTCATGAATACTATCAGTGCAAAATTATGGTATTTTCCAGATGTTAAAAAACTGAAAATCAGTTTTAAACTGTTAAAATCACTCAAGCTTCTTGTAACTGTTACTTCTATAGAAATAATTAAGTAATCATGCCCTTGCACTGATACCACTGCAAATAAATTTCTGTTGCTTGTTATGCAAAAGGTTATATTCAGACAGTAACTACACTGATTTTTTTTTTTTTTTCACTCATGCTGTTACAGGTGTTTTAGTTCCATTACCTCTTATTTTATACTTCTTCTGATGCAGGCAAAGTTATGATATTCAGATTGTGGCTATGGTGGACCAGACAGGATTTAAATCTGGTAACATTCTTGATTTAAAGAATCCATTTTTTAGGTAAGATATGATTTTGACTAAAATATACCATTTTAGAGTGGTCCCATCTTGTATGACGGGAAGCAAAGCACACCTATTGGGGAAGAATTTCTGACATCTCACAATTTATTTTTGTCCTACAAATAATGCCATTGTTTGGCATTAGGAGTGGTTACTTACATAAGAATACTTACATATTATACCTAGGCTGTGCGACAAAGCAAAAGAAAAAAGCTTTATTTAAGATCCACGGTGATTTAGTGCTATGACAAAATAGTAGACACTTCCTTATTTGAACTAATGTATACTTAGAATCTTTTGCTGCTTCCTCTTGGGATGCGCATCATAGTGACTCAAAAAATCAGCAATATGCCAAGATGTCCCTCTGCTTAGTATATAAATTGATAACTGACATGAAGGACCTGTCCTCTCTGTATTAAACATGAGGGGAAGAAAGAAATCTACCTGCTGTAATCCTTTCCAGCTGAGCAGGGAATTTCATATTTTAGGAAAATTTGTCATTTACAGATCAAAGGAAATGACAAAAAAGAGGAAAGAGCCATGAATTCTTCCAAACTCAAAAGATCTGTGAGAAAAACAATCTGTCTGTGTTCTGTTCTCATTCTTATGCTGTATTTGGCATAAAAATCAGCAGATACAGCTGGTGGAATTTTTTCCAGAGGCACACATGGAAAATGCTTCCCTCCTTCCTTACGTGCTTTCCATTTTCTGTTTTTTGACTCAGACCTGCATCGCAATTCCACAGTAATCCTATAAAACAAAATACTAGTGTCTGATGCAAATTAATTCATTTTTGTCTGTACATCAAATGTGTAGCATATTTTGCATTTAGAGTGGGGCCATTTTGATTAAATTTGTGAAAATGCCATTTTAATAAAGACTGGTTGTGGAAGACTTGCAATGACTATAAATAAAATCAAGCAATGGAAAAGATTAATTTTCACAGATTTGACCTGCAACATGGAAAGCGTCTAGCTTGCTTTTGGTTTTGGTTTGGCTAATACTCGTTTCAAATCTAAAAGCTTTTTTGAAGATGATTATGAACAAGGTTTACTGGTCTTCTAAAATCTCCATACTTAGCACCCATTGTGTGTGAGTGACTTTTCAAAGATGTTACAATCTACTCATTTAGAAGCAAAAGACACTTTTGTTAAGAGGTTTTAACTTACATAAAATGTAGAAATCACTTCCAGAATAGTATCCTCATATGAAAGAAAGCAGGAGGGGGAAATGGACAAGTTTTGTGTTATATATAGAAGTACTTTAAGTTATGTGGGGTGGTAGCCTAGCTTGAAAATTAAATGTAAAAATGCCACTGCGTGATGTCACAGTAGCTAGCTAATTCATCACACCAAGTTCAGTAATTCATACATTTATTCTTAGAGCACTTGGTTGTGAAATTCTGCCACAACACACTAATCTCATTTAACAGGCTTCCCCTATAAGACTCCATTAGGGTTTTTTGTTTGTTTATTGAGCCTTCTCCATTCTGCCCCTGCCAGAACAGAAATTACCAGAGCTCTGAAAGAGTTAAAATAACAAAGACAAAGAAGACATCCCGAAAGAAAAATGCTCATTTATAAACATGAGGATACTTTCAAAAAGTTCATAAAGTTTTTAAAAAATTAACATATAATCCAGGCTTTAAACTAGCACATGCAAATTATTGTACCTGGTGGGACCTTGTACTGACACGTACAGCCTAGGTCTCTTCACTGCTTCACAGTGTCACCGATACAAATATTCATCTGTTTCTGTATCACGGGGATGAATAATATGGAAAAGGCAATTCTTGACCTTTTTTTTGGTCATTTAAAACAACTCCATAATAATTCCATAGCATAAGATAAAAATAAAAGACTGGACTGGGAAGCTTTTAATTTCTGTGAAGGCCATGGCCTGAGCTGCTGTACATAAGAGCAAAAGAAAGCCTCTGCCTTTTTAAAATAACGTACAGTGGATTTGGTAGCATTTTACGCTTGCTTGCATAGCTGCAAATGTAGATAAAAACACTTTAAATTTGAAATCACACTGCATGTAATAAATCCAGTAACAGTGTGAGGGGACTGATTTCCTTTTTCCAGTTTCCTTCTTTGTTCCAGTGAGGCTTACCTGTCATATTGGCTAAGTGTTGTGCTTACAATACTTTCAATTTCAAAAAAGTTTTTACTAAATTCCAAAAAGCTTGAAAACGTTCTTACCCCAGAGTAAAAAAAAAAAGCTGTTAGAATTTATTAAGTTTGCTTAGGTCAGCTAGTGCTGTAAGCTGTCAAAGAATTGTATATTTTAACCATTTTTTCTTTCATCCTTTTCTAGGTATGCCTAGAGTGTACTGTAATACAGCATCTGAAAACAGAAGTCATATTCTCACCAAGCTGAGTAACCAGTTCTTAGCAGTCCTCCTGGTGCTTGTGTAAAATCAGTTTGTAACTGTACGTATCTGTAATTTCGTGCGAGTCACGTGAGAAGGGGATACTGTAGTTCCATCCCTTATATTTTCTTTTAATTGGAATTTAGCCTGTGCTCACATTTACAGAATTGATTTGCAGATTCAGTTTTATTCCAGAAAGTTCATTCGGTATAGAACAATAACTATTTATAGTTGTATTTGGTTTTATTTTTGTTTTACAGTAAGTTCACATTGCTTCACTGGTCTTGTCTTAAATATTCTTACCAATATTCTAGGTTCTTGAACCAAACCTACCTCATGTTTATATATGTAACATATCAAAAGATCTTTGAGCAGTATGTGAACTTCAGTTTTTAGTGTTAATCTTTTAGCCTACCAGGGCAGTGTGTTAAATACTCAAATTTTCTCTCAATGGATTCATTAATTTGGTTCATTTTGAGACATGAACCTAATGTCATCTTGCATATACTTTGTAAATGGTCTTAGATTTCTCTCTGCCTACAGAAGCATAGCGTGACATTTTTAACATTAACATTTGTAAATTACTCCCAGAATAGTGTAATATGAAACTCTATAGTAAGAGGTGTGTGATTTTCACTTTTTCTGTAGCTCTGTGAGATGTATTGACAGTCCAAGCTATATAAAGATGTATTTTTGGCTTGTGTACCTAGCAAATGAGGAGGACTATAGAGTTACAGTACAGATTTTAATGACATCCCTCTCCAGACAATGTTGTCCATAAAGAGCACATACTGACTTTTATACAGTGTTTCTGTAGTTCAAATATGCCTTAGGCAAAATTAATGAGCTGGAGTCAGATCAGAAATGTAGACCTCATTTTCCTCCCAAAAACGTAACTGCAGTGATACCTCTAGCAAGATACAATCATGCATTAGACTTCCACACACTGTTGGAAGGCTGGTTTGAATGAAAACCCCGCCAAAACGTCCCTTCCATCAGGAAGTTAGGTGCCTTTTTGCAAAACACCCCCTAGGGGTCTAAGTACCCCTGCTGTGAGTAATTTAGTTGTACTTTCAGAGGTTTCTCTCCGAGTCAGCAATCGTTTGCAGCTATTTAAAGATAGTTTATGACATAATGGCCAGCAGTACCTGAAATTGTGAAACATGTAGAAGTAACATGAACTTCATGCTGTGGCCATGAAACAACTGAACTTAGTGTGAAGAAATGCTGGCCTTCTTATTTTAGTAGCATTTAATACAACGCATGAGAGACTTCCAGTATAAAAATGTAGTTTGCACAATAAAAGACTGTTTTTTTTTACAAAAAATATATATATTAAACCAGTAGTATTTAATATGGGTTGCTGCCTCAGCAATAACAGGAAATATTCTAACCTGTACAAGCAGCATAATGAGATTTCTGATGCAAATTCTGATGGGTGGGTATCCATCCTTCTTAAATTTAGTCTCTACAGTGGTTAGTGGTTTTACGCTTATATGACAGAAGCAAAGAAATCCAGGAATGTTCAAATCCAAATACTAGACAGCTGTAGCTCAGTTTTCTGGAGTTTGGCAGGTTTTCCTCAGTAATCATGAGCGGAGTATATGAAATTTGAATCTGAATTCAGCTTCCAGATTTGTAATGTTTCCCATTGACCTGCATGTCTGCCTGGACTTCACATAGTGGTTAGAGATGCCTGGACTTCACATAGTGGTTTAGTGATGGTTTTTGTCAGTATTAGGTAGATTAGGGAAATTAGGGTAAAACCTTACATTGTGAATTTCAAATGCAACTTTGATTCTTTTCAAGGAAGAAAGTAAATAAAAGTGAGGAAAAACAACAGCAGCAGACAGCAGTGTCAGCTTGTGTATATTTAATTCCAGAACAAAAGGTGTATGTATCTAGTAATTGCATCTTCAATATGTATAGAAAAGACTGTTGCCTTACATGCTAACAAATATTTCACAGTAATTGCTACTGTGAAGTCATTTGGATGATCCAGGACTGGTGTTTGTATTTCTCTCTACTTCAGGAATTCACTTTATTCCAATTCTATGCTAAAACCAAAGAGAAGATTGACATCAGCCACTGTACCATTTGCCATCTGAAATACGGTCCTGTGACTGTCTCGTTTCCTTACCATTCAACATTTTATCTTTCCTGCTTTGTAGCACTGGTGATTTTGAAGTATACAGGAGCCAGCCTTGAAGAACTACAATGTACTGTTTTCACCCTTGAGGACTTTCTGGCTATAAATATGGGAATATATTTGTAAAGTGTTTTTGAAACAACATGTCAATGAAAACATTTTATTGATACAAATGCTGGTGTTTTGTTTTGATATTTTATGAAGACAACAAGGCAACGTTAATGAATGCTAGAGCATGTAGGGATACTACAGCAGAACTGTGGGGACACTGGAACAAACAATGTAGTTTTACAATGCAAGACTCTTAACAGATTTGACCACATCATGAAAAGTAGCATTATCCTTGTTTATATTAATTCTGCTGAAAAATAACACATTGACTTTTATCCCACAGACTCAGAAAACACAATGGGAAAGACACCGAATATTGTATTAAGGAGCTATAAATTTTCATGCTTTGTTTGATCTGTGGTCATTTAGAAGGTTTATCTTCAAGGAAATACAGCAGCTAGAAATGATTTTAGCAGCGTATTTTTCAACAATTGCATATGATTATTTTCTTGTACCCAGAGAGATGCATTTAAAGTTGTGTAAACAGTCATATATACATATTCATGATAAATTGCATTTTTAGTAGTAATGACTTTAATTTTGAATTTCTAGCCATATGATTTCTCCCATCTGAACTGATGATTAGAATAACCTGTCCTTTGGAATAGTACAGGAATTCAATGTGATTACTCTTATTCTGGTGGCTGTTACGAGAAGTAGTGATTTACTGCATATTGTGTGCACTAGACCCACAGAATCTTTGTGATAGCACTCTTTATGATACTTATGACAACTATGACATCGAAAAGCAATCTTAATATGTCTGGATCTAAGTGCAGTGGAACACAATGAAATTAGTGTTAATTTGCTTAGCTAAGTTTCTACACTTCCTGCTTTTTTCTCAAGATGCAGCAAAGGAAAAAAAAGGGGGGGGACAGGCAAAAAGGCGTTTAGAGGTTGGAAGAGAAACCTCCACACAGTATGCATTTTATTATTATTTATCCTAAAACCTTGGATTTGTGGTATACAGGTTTTCACTCTTCCTGATTTAGGTAAAACACATATTTACAACTCAGCCCTGATCCAAGTTGAGAGTTAAAACTGGGGAAAGCCATGCTGTCATGATACAGCTGAAAAGACAGAAGAATAGACAACAGCGGTTCCACAGGAGACTACAAAAAATATTTTCTTGCGGGAAGCATGAGGGTATCAAATACTGTCAAGAACTGTTCAGGTTCAGCTCGCCAGGTTTGACCCATGCTGATTTTAGTGTTATTCAGATGCACATATTTACAGAAGAAAAAGAAACTAATGTAAAGTGAAGAAAACCAAAGACAAAGGAGTGGGAAGTATAAAAATATCTTTCTCAAAGTGGCTGTCCCTCTCTAGGTTGGCCTGTTGTCAGGCATCTCATCTTGCAATGCTGAATTGGGACTTCAGCCTAATTTGCAGCATTGGACAGAGACTTCAGCCTGATTTTGCTGGAACTTCAGCCTTATTTACTGGAGGCTTTAGATGTCCCTAGCTAACTGGTCAGTCAGTAGTCAGATACTCAAAACTACTCATACAGAACAGGAGAGGTGCCTGAGGACTGGAGGAAGGCAAATACCATTCCAGTCTACACAAAGGAGGAAGGCAAATACCATTCCAGTCTACACAAAGGAGGACCCAGGGAGCTACAGGCCAATTAGTCTTACCTCTGTCCCTGTGAAGGTAATGGAGCATCTCATTCTGGATGTCATCTCCAAACATCTTAAAGAACAGGAAACAATTGTAAGTGGTCAACATGAATTTACCAAGGCTACATCACACTTAACCAATCTCATAGCCTTCCATGATGTTCTAACTGGATGGCTAGATGAGGTGAGAGCACTAGATGTCATCCATCTTGACTTCAGCAAGGCTTTTGACACTGTCTCCCATAACATCCTCATTAGGAAAGTGAGGATGTGTGGGCTAGACGAGGGGGCAGTGAGGTGAACTGAAAGCTGGCTGTGTGACAGAACTCAGAGGGTTATAATTAATGGAGCAGGGTCGAATTGGAGGCCTATAACCAGTGGTGTCCCCCACGGGTCTGGTCTGGTCTTGTTCAACATATTCATCAATGACATAGATGAGGGGACCAAGTGTATCCTCAGCACATTTGCTCATGACACCAAGTTGGGAGGGCTGGCTGACACTCCAGAGGGCTGTGCCACCATCCAGCGTGACCTGGACAGACTAGTGAGCTGGGCAGAGAAGAACCTAATAAGGTTCGACAAGGGCAAGTATAGGGTCCTGCACCTGGGGAGGAAGAATGCCAGGCATTGATGTAGGTTAGGGGTGGACCTGCTGTAAAGTACTTCTGAGGAGAAGGATCTTGGGGTCCTGGTAGACAGTAAAATATCCATGAGCCAGCAATGTGTCCTTGTCGCCAAGAGGGCCAATGGAATCCCAGGCTGCATCGGGAGGAGTGTGGCCAGTAGATTGAGGGAGGTCATTCTCCCCCTCTACTCTGCAATACTGAGTGGAATCCAGTTCAAGAGAGACAGGGAACTCCTGGAGAGAGTTCAGCATAGGGCAATGTAGGACAAAGATGACAAAGGAATTGGAGTAAGAAAGGGCTTAGAGAGTTGCGACTTTTTAGCCTGGAGAAGAGAAGGCTGTGGGTAGACCTCATTAATGCTTAGAAGTATCCAAAGGGTGGGTTGAAGGAGGATGGAGCCAGACTCTTTTCAGTGGTGCTCAGTGACAGGATGAGGGACAATGGGCTCAAGCTGGAACACAGGAAGTTCCATTCAAATATAAGAAAAAACTTCTTTATGTGCCAGAGGGTGCCAGACCCCTGGAAGAGGCTGTCCAGGGAGGTTGTGGAGACCCATTCTCTTAGAGATCTTCAGGACCCACTGGGAAGCAGTCCCAAGTAATGTGCTCTAGTCAATCCTGCTTTAGCAGGGGAGTTGGACTAGATGATCTCTAGAGGTCCCTTTCCACTCGGGCAATTATGTAATACTGTGAACAAAGCATTGCTCGATAGCACTGGAACTTAAAATAATAACTCTCATATTTAACGGTCTCTGAACAACAGCCAGTGTTGTTTTCAAATCAATGCCTTTCATTTCAATTTGGTCTACAATGAACTTTTTTTATTATCTGTGAAGAAATCCCAAGCAATTTTTAATCTAGCAACTAACTAAGATTTCTGCAGTGGTGGAAGGGAAGCAGAAACTTGTTTTTATGGGCTGTTTTCTATGCAGTGGTCCCACAGCTAACATGACAGAGATCCCCAAATATACATTAATCCAGTAACACTCATAATAAGCAGTAATAAAAGGGGATGATACCACAGACCATGAAACACACTTGAGTTCAGGAAATAGCACATAACTGAATGTGGTACTTTCTTTAAATCATCACTGTGCAAAATCCCAACAAAACAAGTTTTCTTTTGCTAATTATTGAGATAATCAGTAAATGCATACAGAAAGCAGGAACATGGATCCAGTTTTGCTAGAGTTCAGGTGGGATTTGTCAAGAATATGAAGTGAATAGTGCATTCCCAAGATCTCTTCAGAACACATGGCTCAGACAGCCAAACCTGCAGATCAAAGAGAACTCATGATCTTTAGATGGAAAACAATACAAAAGGAAAAAGCCAGTATTCACTCACAACATTCAACAATAATGGTGGATCTCATAGGATCTCAGAAATTTTCCTGCTTGGAAAATTTCTGGTGCCAGGACACATATCAGAACCCACAGTGTTCTTTGCCACGTGCTATCTGCCGTTGAAATAGTGAGCTGAGAAATAAGAACAAATGACTCCGCAGCTGAGTGTTTTGAGCTAGCTTTGGAGAAAGGCAAATCTAATTTACTTCAGCTGTCATGTTGATGAAACTCTTCATAAATAGATTTAATTAGAAACAATAGCAAATGAGTAATAGCAAGATGTGTAGGAGGCCTGGGCTGTATTTTCTAAAATAGAGGTAGCTAAATTACCTTCACTCTCTTACTTCTACCAGGTCTCCTGGTAGACTGTGACTATTCAGTGAAACATCCTTCTTGCTCTTCAGATTCTTAACTGCTCTCTTTTTTGCTGTCCAAAGAGCATGATCCTTCTTTTTGTTTAAAACAACTGTTATAGAACCAGATTTTCATGGGTATCAAAAAAAATGCTTGGGATACCAAGTTGGAAACCTTATGCTGAACGAGTATGACCCATTTTTTTGAAGAATCTGAATGTAAATCTGGATCTTCAGACTTTCACTTGAGTGACAGACTGGTAATAGTGAATTTCAACATTACGTATCTGATTGACAAATTACAAGTTTACTGGTAATTTTTACCTCCATGGAATCAGAACAGCGTCCCAGGAGACAGAAAAATAGATATAAAAAAATAGACATTAAGACGTGTACTGATACATGGCTGAACACACTTGGGAATATCTTGGAAATGTGACTACATCAAGAACTCTCTTCTACAATTGCAGCCTGTTTTAAAGGACCTGAAGATCTTTAAAGAACCTTTAATTATTTACGAAAGGTAGATACTTGAACCCATAAGCTGACCAACTTGAAATCTCTGGCTGATGTTCAAAAGTTTCATTGGTTTATTTTCTGGGAGATATTTGTATAATAGAAACCAACCTGAAAATAGCAATAATATTTCTAATGTTTTAATTGAACATGATCTTAATTCTTGAAAATTCCTGAAAACCAACCACCAAAAAAAAAAAGGAAAATATAATTAGTGTGGAGATTAGACTTGCAACAAATAGCTGCAGAGGTTGCTCCAAACACTGAAACAAAGCATTTGGGCTGTAGGAGCATGCACACTTGTGATATTATACCCCTTGACTTCAGTCAAGCTTCAAAATACTCCTTCCCCTCTCCCATTTAAAACATGCAATTTTCACATAATTCTGACAGGCCTTATGTTAATATTTCAAGCAGTGGGAAAACTAAATACCATAATCCTACCTATGCCTGTCCTTTTTTTGCAAGTCACTGCCAAGTGCTTCCCTGCAGACAAATAAGAGAAAAAACAGGACTAACAAGAGCCGAAGAAAAAGCCCTACTTCACCAATTTCCCTCTACATCACTTTAGTAGATAAGACTAAATATACAAATATAGTATGGGTGATATTATTAAGTACTTGCTCTGTTTTGACTTACTATTATAGCTGCTGTTATAAGTGTAATAATAACCACATTTATGAATTGGATCCTCCTTCCATTCGGAAGTGAGGACTTTAACGGAAATCAGCCCAATATGAAAAAAACACGGACGTTTCACGCGAACTCATCACATCTGCATCGTTTCAGAGTAACGGCTCCACCTGGCGTTCTCCACCATCATCGCTACTTAATCTGCGCGTTACCTCGGTTTCAAACCAGGATTCTATTTAGGCTGGGCCGGGGGCAAGCGCGCTCGAGAAGATGGCGGCAGGTCTGCCGACCCAGCCGCGGGACAGGCCCAGGCACGGGCTGACAACGCAGAAACGGGAGCAGGGGGAGAGGAACGGCGCCCGACGTAAGCCTACACCAATAAGACTGCTACGGAGGGTCCCGGGGTGGATGAAAACCTCTCAGCCGCAGCGCCCGCCACCAAGCACCGGACACGGGGCGCTGAGGGAAGAGGCCGTCCCCC
>VZRU01019176.1:1511-14748 GCA_013398155.1 Pedionomus torquatus | reverse complement strand
GATGAAGAGCATTGGATGTTTTCTGCGTGGGTTGCAGTAAGGCTTTCGACAGTATTTCCTATGTCATCCTTGTAGAGGTGCTAATGAATTATGGGCTGGATGAGCAGGTGGTGAGATAGATTGAAAACTGGCTGAGCCCAGAGGGTGGTAATGAGCAGTGTACTCCAGGAGTTAATACTGGGTGTAGACCTATTTAACAGCTTCATTGATGATCTGCGTGTTTGGGCAGAGCATGCCCTCAGCAAATTTGTTGGTGACAGAGAATTGGGTGAAGTGGTTGATACATGAGAGACTGTGGAGCTCTTCAGTGTGACATCAACAGGGTGCAGAAATAGGCTGGTAGGAACCTCATGAAATTTGAAAAGGAGAAGTACAAAGTGCTGCTCCTGTTGGGGAGAACAGTTCTGTGCACAAGTACATGCTGGGGGAAACAGCTTTGCAGGAAAAGTCAGAAACAGATGAGGAACATGAGCCAGTTGTGTGTCCTAGTGGCAAAGGTGGCTTTTTGGATCCTGAGCTGTGTTAGTGGGAATGCTCCCAACAGGCTGAGGGAGGTGATCCTTTCCCATTCCTCAGCACTGGTGAGGCCCCAGCTTAGGATGTTGCATCCTGGTCTGGGCTCCGCACTACAAGTGAGGCATGGACATACTGGAGAGAGCCCAGCAAAGGGCTGTGAATGTGAAAAAGGGTGTGGAGCATCTTTCTTCCATGAGGAAAGGCTGAGAGCGCTAAGACGGGTCATCCTTGCAAAGTGAAGGCTCATCTTGTCAATATATACCTGAAGGAAGGGTACAAAGACAGAGCCAGGCTCTCTTCAGTGGCTCCAGTGCTAGGAACAGAGGCAGTGGGCACAAGCTGAAACACAGGAGGTTCCCTGGGAGCATCAGGAAAGACTTCTGTGTGGGCGACTGAGCACTGGTATAGTTGCCCAGGGAGATGTTGGAGACTCCAGCCTTGGAGATGGTCCGAAGCCACCCAAACGTGTTCTTGGGCAACCAGCTTTGGGTGGCTCTGCATGAGCAGAGGACCAGATGACCTCCAGAGGTCCCTTCAGACTTCATTCATTCTATTATTCTGTCTTGCATTCAAAACTATACTAACTGTGTGATCAAATAACCTGCAAAAAGTGAAGCTGAAATGCTCTAAATAGGTTGCATTGCCAACCCTTCAGCTTTGAAGCTGATAAACTTCTTGATGTGGGAAATAAAAGTCTAGAATCTAAAAGTTATTTAAGAGTTGAAACTAGAGTATGTGAAGCGCAGTGGGTTAGGATTAAGAAGATACCTATTAGTGTTTGCTGTCTTGTTATGATGGCAAAATGGCTCAGACCGTACTGTTAAGAGATGACTGTTAAGAGATTAGTGACTTTGATGTCACTGGTGGTGAATTTCTTAATTTAGAATATTTGTTTTTATACCTGGGCTGTTACATTTGCCTAGAAAATTAAGGCAAAATTTCCATAGGGAACACTGTGACACCTGGAAAGCTGCGACACCCAGAAAACTGCAATAAAAACACTGGCTTTGGGGAGCATGTAGAGGTTACTGTCACATATTTGTTATTACAGAGAAGTTTAATTCTTATTACAGTAATAATTTAATATTTGAAACATCATTAGCTCTAGGATAGCATTTTAATTTATGTTTTGTTGGTTAATAGATTTGGGTCCACCAAAGAAACTTCTTAACAGAGGAGATGAGGAGGGAAAGCCTAACTCCATTTCCAAGAAATTTGTGAAAGGACAGTTAACACCTAGAACAGGGAGCATCAAACAATTCAAGAATAAACAGCAATCAGAAAAGCTTGCGAAGAAGAGAAAGCTCCAGGATGGTGAAGATGGAGGTGAGCTGCTTTTTAAGCCTGGATATCAATGGAAATTAGGTTTTGCAAACATTGTTCATCTAGGTTTTCCTCTTTTTATCTACCTTGTTATCACCTTTCCAGATTGGCTGAATGGCTCCAAGTTTATTTTATGCTTAGTCTTTGTTGTGGAAAAATTTACTTTTAAGTCCAAATTTATGAAATTCAACAGTTAGAACTTTTCTTAGAAGTCAAAAGTAAAGATACAGTAGAAAATTTAAATAACTGATATGCCACCATAAAGCCTTGATTATTTTAATGACAGGATTAAGTGGCTAGCTTGAAACTGGATGTTTTCTCACAAATATGCAAAATACAGGACTTTTCTTTATTTTAGAAATGTAACCCTCTGTTCTAAAGTACTGGCTATCAAATTTGAAATGCATAAATTCGTGAAACAAAGTTGATTATATTGATTTTTTTTTTTTTCTGTGGCCCTAACTACCTAGACACCTCTTGTTATAAAAGAAAACGATTAAAAAAAACACAACAAAACAAGCAAAAACCCCCCAACCCAAATCCACCAGAAAACCAAACAACAACCAAAAAAAGGCATCCCAAAACTCACACAAACCAGAAATCCCAATAAGCCATCATCAGTGTTATCACCGCTTTTTACATTTTACTGCTTGTCATAGAATAAGTACTCAGAGTTGGAAGGAACTTTCAACTGAAAGGAGCATTGAGTTCCAGCTCCATTGCCATGGGCAGGGACGCCTCTCACTAGACCAGGCTGCTCAAAGCCTTATCCAGCCTGATACAGACTGATTGAACACCTGCAGGGATGAGGCATCCACAACTTCCCTCAGCAACCTGTTGATTCACCACACTTTATTTAGCTTGTCTGTATACAGACACTACACAAATGTCTGATTTTTATCAGTGATAAAATGGATTTATTTTTTTAACTTTTCTTCTGGTACATGTGAGCTTCATGTTCCTTCCTCTGGAGTGAAGCAAATGTCTACTGTAACAATTAAACATCACTGTAGAATGAGAAGTGGAATCTTACATAAGGTATTCTGAAATTCTGCAGAAAAATATTAGTTGTTTAAAGGACAGTAAAAGGTGTTGAGTATTCTTTTGTTGCTCTTGTTGCGTGTTTGCACAACAGCCTTACGTGAAATATGCACTAGATGTCTTAAAACTCAATAGAAACAGAATGTTCATATTAAGCTGCTTTAAATATATAAATATATAAAATGTATTTATTTTTGTCTTCAGGATCGGATTCTAAAAAGCCGAAGTGGAATGACTTCAAAAAGAAAAGAAAGGAGTTAAAGCAAACTAGACAACATAATGATAAAAGTAATTACGACATAATTGTAAAATCAAAGCAAATATGGGAAACTGTTAGAAGGTAATAATGATTTTTATTTTTTTCCTCTTTCATTCAGTTGTCTTTTAGTCATAACTTGCAAGAAGACTCTTTTTCTGCTTTTAATTGTATAAAACTGTATTTCCACAGTGCAGTTCTTCAGATGGTTCAAGCAGAATGTGGTGACCCATGGTGCTAGAAATGTCTGAATTGAGCTCACTTGTGTTTTAGGCTGAAATTTATGAGTAAATGATTAGGGAATTGTCATATCATTTGAATCTTGAAGCACAGAGATGTACTAATTCAGCCTGATCTTGCAGTGGGATCACTGCATGAGGGTTTTTTTGTGGAGGTTTGTATATTCTGTCTGGGCAGATACAGTTCTAGAACTGGGGACCCACATCAGAAAGAGTTAATTTAACTTGATCTAAGTGTCTGTGCTTTGCCTATAAGATGCTTATATATCTTTGGATCTGTAAATAACTCTGGCTGCAGATTTGAGTTTGTTCTTTTTAAAAATACTGTTACTCAGAAAACAATAACTCTGAAGTGGAGATTTGGTTTGGTTTCTAGGAACTGAAACTGCTTAATTACATCTCTGTACAGGTTTAATGAATAACAATGTAAGTTTGGATTAGCAGGAGCTAATTTTATTTTGTACTGTTTTGCTGCTTAAATTGTTGTTAAAAGTGAAACACACTACAAAAAAGCTGGTTCGTCAACTCATATGGTTTTACTTTTTTTGCTTGTAGGAAGAAATGCGATAAGGAGACACGTGAAAAGCTAATGAATGAGCTGCAGAAGCTTCTTCATGGAAAAATTAAAAGTGTAAGAAAAAACAATGCCATGCTGCATAAATTCACCGAAGTTTCTTTAAAGAATGGTGAAATGCAAATGAACTTTTAATAATATAGTCCTATCCTGTTCTTCTGAATCCAATAGAGAATTTTTCTTAAGCTGTGAGTAAAAGAGAACTAAAACAGGGTTGAAAGGCTGCATTTGGGACCTGTACTTCAGGACATTGGTCTTTGAATGCTTTGCCTGTCAGCTGGCTATTATGAGACTGACTGTTGTGTCAAGCAGCTTCAGTCCAGTGAAAGTCTGTGTTTTGAACTTCTGTGAAGTTCAAAACCAGCCACTCCTAGTGTTTTGATTTACTATAGTTATCGCTTTACAGCTTTGTTTTAAGGAAGTTAATGTCCTGATACTTAACTGTGCTGAACAGTCTTGCTGCTTAGTTCTTGAAATGCATAAAATTGCAGTGAAATACATGTTGGGCTTTAAAGCGATGGTATTCTTTACCAAAGTGTAACTGTATTGTCGCACTCACTCTGAAATTATAAAGAACATGAGAGAAGATGGGACAGTGTTTTGTGGTTTTCTTCCAGAATTAAAACTGTGATGTGTGTCCTTAATTATCAACAATTGCAAGTATTGTCTATGTTTTGTTTGACGAAGTACATGTAAAGCAGTAAAAAACCTTAAAGCTTTATTTGTTAAATTAATGTGTCATATTTCTATGGCATTACATGTGATACAAACCTACACCAGAAAGCAAGTACCTAAAAATAAATTTGGTGAATAATGCTACTTGAACAGCCTAGGATAATGAATGTCTCTGTCCTGTAGCTGGCATTTGCACATGATTCAACTCGAGTGATCCAGTGCTTTATTCAGTATGGTAATGAGAAGCAAAGGCAAGAGACATTTGAAGAACTGAAAGGTACTCTATTCCCATTTACATTTTACATGTATCCTTCTGTATTGCTGTTAGGATGCATTAAAACATGTTTTATTACTTTCCTCTTGAATATTTTTAACTTTCAGTTGAAATGATGCATCTTTCTTACTGAGCTCTTAAAAATTATTTAAATAATGACAGTGTGTCAGAGTTTGTTGTGAAAAATGAAATGAGCTGAGTGTTTTTCCTTTCTTCTAGATAGCCTAGTAGAGTTGAGCAAGTCAAAATATTCCAGAAATATTGTGAAAAAGTTTCTTATGTATGGGTGAGTATGAAGTGTATTTACTTAGCTGTGTTGCATTGTTCCATTTCCAGTATGAATGCTGCTTTTAATCTATAGCGCATCAATAATGAATAAGAAAGTATGTCCCTGAAAACATGTTTGTAATACTGACAAGACAGGAGAGTGTCTGGAATTGCTAACAGCAGTCTTCCTTTTGTAAAAAATGAAGCTAAAGCTGTATACAAAAAATACAAAAAAAAAAAGGCTCAAATATATGCTCGAAGTTGATCTTTGCCTTATACCAAAAAATGGCTTTTTAAAATTTTGTTTACTGCTTTGGGAAGACATTCTTTATTCTGTAGAATGTATCCACTGGATTCTTTGCTTTCCCTCAGAAGGCCTTGTGAGGTTCCTGGCTTTCTTGCTCTATTTTCATAAATACCATAATGCTGATCCAGATTTCCTGGTTTTTGTGCTAAAACTTACTGCCTAAATGTGCTTCCAGAAATAAAGCTATTGATAGATTGGCTTTATCCCTAAGATTTTATCCCTTATTATCTATCTTCCCTATGAAACAGGACAAAACCACAAGTTGCAGAAATAATAAAAAGTTTCAAAGGCCACGTGAAAAAAATGCTCCGTCATGCTGAAGCATCTGCTGTAGTGGAATATGCATATAATGACAAAGCCATTCTGGAGCAGAGGAATATGCTGACAGAGGAACTATATGGGAACACTTTCCAGGTTTACAAGGTGATGTTTCAGTACTTACTAGTCTAAAGTGTTTTAGCATCCAAGGTATTGTATTAGTAATACCATACCTCTCTTACCTACTGTTTCTTCTGATTAAATTTCTTCCTGTCAGCTGTCCAAACTTAGGCTAGTTTAGCATATTTAAATGTTATGATTGCTTGCACATTTCTATCCTAGATTTAAATTGTTGTGATTTTTCAGTTTGAACTATGTAAAATATATTATATTCATGTATGAGCTTGTTCTGCTTGTCAAAGAGAGTCTAATATCATATGGTTGTAGTTACCATAGTGTCATAGTCTAGCATGAAGTGGTCATCCTAGCTAAGATACAGACTTCATTCCACACCTCATAGCTTTTGTGTCAGAACTACCGTATGCATTGTGAGACTTGAGTGTGGGCATGATATGCCTGTTTCTATTTATGCTACTTTATTTAGGTGTCACTTTTTGGCTTTGTTTTCTTTTCCCATGAACACTACAGGACTTCAGTCCAGACTCTCTTGAAAGAAGCTATTTAGATCCTTATCAGACAGTGGGAACCTAAGTACAAGCTCCTTTTGGCTTCTGTTTCTCTTTGTTTCTTGGTGGCTTGGAAAGCTGGTTTCCAGTAGACACACAAATAGTATTGTTTTCTACAAAGTACAAAAAAGCCTTATGCAATTACTAACTCCACTGGAGTGTCTTTTGCACCCATGTGTAAAACAGCAGACACGTTTCTTTACCCAAGATTGCAGTTAACCTTTCCTTGGTGAACTTCTCAGCTTGTTGAGCTGTTGCTGTGTTTCACCCTGACACATGCATACTGTCATGCAGATTTTCTTCTTAGCTCAAGAATCCCTTAACACAGTGCCATTTTTTTGTATTTTACCTCATATCTGTCAGTCTCGTGAAGAGCTAACCATAATTGCAAAAAGCAGTTCAAGCCATAGAAGTAGCTTTTGTTTTCTAATAATGAATATTCAGTTTGTAGAAACTGAAAAAAAAACACCTGAAAAAAGTGTACAGTTTCTGTTTTACTCAAAGTTGGTAAACTCTTTATTTAGAAGTTGTAAAACCTGTTAGTTTTGCAGAAAATTGATTTTATTTTGATATTGTTCATTTATTTTGATTCAAAAGGGACTAAAGAGTATAATTTTTCTACTCTTTTCTAACTCCCCATACTTACTGGGAACGATTAAACCTCTGTGCATTTCAGACACCAGTTGTCCCAACGCTGGATAAAGTGTTAGAAGCTCAACCTGAAAAGAGAGAGACCATCTTGGATGAAATGAAACAGATTCTTACACCAATGGCACAAAAGTAAGGGGAAAAAAAATGATTTTAAGGCGTGACAGTATATCATTAACCTTTTTTTTCTGTCATACAAACAGACAGTGATATTGATATTCTTTTAAGCTGTAACTTTGTGTTGTATAGTAAGTAACTGTGGTTTTGTCTGAAGTGTTATCTTAGTTTTAAACTCCACTTCTATAAACCTAAAGTGTTCCCTGCTATAAACTAAAGTGGCCCCAATCAAATATTTGGTAGAAATTCCACAGTCTGGTGTGCTTCCATAATGCATTATTGTGTAAGCTTCTTCAGTGGTCTTTAGGAGAAAATATTTCGCTAGGTTTTAGAATTTGTAAATTTTGGGTGAATTTTTCACATACTGTAAACTAATTCTAATCCAGAGTGACATGTGTTTTCTGCCACACTGCCAAACTTTTTTTCTTAATTAGAAATGAAGTATTGCTAGCTTATGTTAAAACCATTGTGTGGGGGACAATTTTCTTACTTTCCTCTTTCTAAATACAGAGAGGCTGTGATTAAGCACTCACTGGTACATAAAGTGTTTTTGGACTTTTTCAGTCACGCGCTTCCAAAACAAAGATCTGTAAGTATTTTTTGGGGTTTTTTTGTCAATTTTTGCCTTTTATTGGAATTATTTTAATCTTGTTGTGAATGTGCTGTAAGGTAATGAGACAAAAATACAAATATTGAGTTTTACAGATCTCATGATTCTAGATAGATTATTGAGGAATAATGTTGAATGGACATGGGCAGTCACAGTGAACTTTCATGCTAAAGTAATAGTGTTTGTGATAATCACCAACCAACCAACAACCTAGTGGAATTATGTTGATATTTTGTCTCCTTGCTAAATGGTCCTTGATAGCTGGAGAGAATTAAAGCCAGGGACACTGCTTCCACTAGTTCTAGTGTACTTTTCTAAGTGCTTCTAGCCATTGTGTCCAAAAAAAGCTCTTGACCAAAATACAGTCAGATTGGGCCTGTCTGACAGCAGCCAAAACTTTGTCTTCTGCCTTCTCCTGAACCAGGCATATGGCTTGTATCATTGTCTGTATTAAATTCCAGTCTTAAGCTTACCCCAGCCATTCTTGCAAAAAGTGTGCCTAAATCTATCTGCATGATGTGACTTGTATAAGATGGTGTGTTGCTTAGCTTCACCTGTCTTCAAGCTGTGTCCATTACCTTTATCCTGCATCTGCAGTTCAGCACCACCTCACTCCAGACCAGGTGGAGCCTTCTAGACTTGCCTGTCTCTTACCTCCTTCTGGACTGGGCTTCTGTGCTCTTCTTTGTTAGTGTTAACAAACCCAAAGCTAAGGGTAGTGAGATGGGCTATTTGTGGCCTATTCTGAGTCCAGGCCTTGTGCATGGTTTTGCACTTTGTCATAGAATGCATCTGGATTAACATTCTTGTGTGAATCAGGGGACCAAGATCATGTCTCTTCCTCTTTGCTTGGCTTTTTGTGCAGATATAACAGCGTATGGATATTCTCTTTGGGGTTTGGAAAACCCTAGTGTAGGTCCATTTCTGCCAAAGCATATAACTAGTGAAGCCAATCATGTTGTGACTGAGCAGTTTCTAAGTAAATGGTAAAATGCTTGGAATCTTGATGAGGGAGCAAGAAGAAGGTAGGGATAAAAAGGGAGATAGGTTGGAGGTTTATGTCAAAGAAATCTAATCAGGTAATAACAGAAGTGGTATCTAGGAATCTGGGAGGGGTTTGTTTGGTATGCTTTTTTCTTTTTTGGTTAATGGTGTTTTGTCAGATGGCTTCAGAACCTTATGCCTATCATATGAAGACTAACTTTTAGCTGGATCTTACATCTGATTTATAACCTCACCTGGTGCTTAAATTAATCTTTTGCTGCTTCTTGCTTTCTGGCTAATACCCTGGATGCATAAATAAATTGCATGATCTTTGAAGATTTTCTTCTTAAATGAATGGTTGTCTTTGCCTCCACTAATTTTAGTCTCAGTTCAGAGCACCCTTCTTTCAGTTGTTTGTAAAAGGGCAATTGACAAGTCTCAAAACAGGTCTGATTTCATAGTATGAAAATGGTGAATATATGAATAGGTTTGAAAGGAAAAAGGTTATGTCACTTAGTGTCTTTTGAAGTCATTTTGAGGCCATTTTTCATAGGTCAAGGCAATGAGAGTGGTTCTGTAGAGCCAGTGATGCTGTCTGTAGTGTTGTGGGCATACAGAAACAATCCTTTCATGCCCTTGCTTATCCACCTTGAGATTCCTCAGGCCTTTTCTTTTGTGTTTTTACTTGATCGCATTTTTTTCTCCAGGAGATGATAGAAGCTATCAGAGAGGCTGTTATCTACCTGGCACATACTCATGATGGAGCCCGAGTAGCGATGCACTGCTTATGGCATGGTACTCCCAAGGTATCATTTGGTTTCCATCTACCCAGTCCTCTTCAATAATAGTGTAGGCTCAGACTGTCAGTATGATTGCTCACATGGGTCCTTCTGCCAGCATGCATTTTGATGTAGTTTAGTATTTGAAAGCAAGGTTAAAAAGTGACCCTGCTTCACTAATTGAAAACCTACAGCTTTTATTTGCCATGAATCAAATGCTTTCATTCGAAGTTTTATAGTGGCAGCATTTCCTTTTATTTTTAGCAGAGTTCTTGGAGCTGGCACATAAAGATTTTCAATTTTAAGATTATTGGTCTTTCATTTATCCTGTAGATTTCTTAATGCAGGTGAAATTAGCAGCAGGGAGAGGACAGTAAAGAGATTGTAATGTGGAGTGATGGTTGACTTCATATTGCTGCTACGTAAAAAATGTTAAAGGAACTGTGGCTTAATTTCTTCTGCTGATACAGTATCCTTAAATACTTCAGGCTTAGCATAGGAGGCATTACAGTATTTCTAAGAAATGGTGGCCTTTGTCTCTAGAAAAAAAAACAAACAAAAATAACCAATCCCAAAACCAACCCACAAACCAACCCAGACAACTTAAGAAAATAGTCTGCTTGTTAAAGACTGCGGGGAAAAAAACTATGATTTTGTTGGCATGCAGGGCTAGTTATATATCTAAAAATGACTGAACAGTGATGGCGAAAGCCAAAAATATAAGCGCTAAGGAAACTAGTAAAGGGGTTTTGCAACACACTAGAGTCCTTCCCTGTATAAAGTTTCAGATCGTGTTGAATGTTTCTTTCTAAATGAACAGTTTAAGTGCATTCCTTGTCTGTAAGAAGTGAGCACAATACAGGTGAATGTATGTGGTGATCTGTTTTTTGGTGGGTTTAGCTTTTGTTTTCTTTAAAGGTGCCCTTTTGGCATCTCTGATTTGTTTGCTGGGCTTGTAAACATGCCACAAACCTCCCTGAGATCAAGTCTTTTGCAGTTCAGGTTTAAATCTTCACACTGTTGCCTGGTGTTGACTAATACTACAAATGTAAGACTTCAGAAAGCATATTGAAGGTTATCTTTTTCAAAGTGTAAATAACAATTTAGTTATTTAGAATCTCTGGCATTGTATGCTCATTCAGGTTTCTTGTTTCATTTTTGGATAGGACAGAAAAGTCATTGTGAAGACTATGAAGACATACATTGAAAAAATAGCAACGGTGAGTGTTCATTTACCATTAATTTCATGGTCTCTGAAACACAAGTGATTGGTTAGAGGCTAGTATGAGTGTGCTTTGGTACTGGAACAACTATGATATCTTAATAAAAAACTAGGTTTAAAATAGTGGTCTTATACTAGATAATACAAAATATTTAGAGATCTTGAGAAGCTCTACCCTTTAAAGCACCTAAGGTATAAGTTCTACTGTTTGTTTGTTTGTTTTCTAGATCTGTGGTTTTTTGTTTTGATTTTGTGTATGTGTGTTTGGTTTTTTTTTGTTTTGGGTTGGGTTTTTTTTGAGCCCAACTCCATATTGTGTCACCATATAGCCCAGCTCATTGGTCAGTTCTCCTTGCTTGGGAGTAAAATAACATGTATACTGAAGAGGAACAAAAATTAGTATATGTTAGGGTTGTCATTAGAAAGGCCATTTTAATTCATTTTGAAGCTTCCTGACGTGCAATAATATTTTAAGTCAGGAAGCTTCAAAATGAATTAGCACTGAAGTGACATGCTAAGTGACATACAAGGAAAAGTCTATTTAATTTTTTAAGTAACATGTATGTGTGGAGACTGTAGCACCAATAAGAGTAGCAGTTGCATCAGGATTACATAGTGCTGGGCAAAACTGCAACTGTCAAGAAAAACCTTTAAACTACTTCTGCTCCTGGTTGCTCTATTGTTCTGTTTACTAGTAGTTGATGTAGTCTCAGTCAGTGCTCTCCAAATTTCTTTGATCGTGCACCTGAGCATGCACCCCCAATAAATGTATAATTATTATACATCTATAATTGTACTAGAATACATTATAAAACATACACAGAAATAGAAATTTTAAAGGCATGAGATAAAGATAACTAGTGGTTCTTTTTGTACATTTATTAATGGTACAAGAAGTAGTTTTTTCCTGCACCACAATGGATTGTCTTGTGCATCCCACTTTCAATGTCACTGATCTAAGCAGTGTTTTTCTCCGTAACTTTCTAGTACCAGAATAAATGAGATGTTATAATTATATAAATATGAGACACTGGGTAAGTAATAGCTAAAACGATGCTGGAGCACTGAAGGTCTTGCTTCACTTTGACAGAGTCTTACTGACATAGAAGTGAATTCGATCGTGCCCTGTTGAGTATGCTAGAGACTTGTTTCCCAGCAATGCAGTAGAGACTATATGGCTCATGGCAGAGACATGATCTCCAAAAATAATAGTATGTGATTTATCTCAGTTTTAAGCAAATCCACCATAGAAGTAATGTCTGTATGTAATATTCCTACAGAGCAAATCCAGTGGTTTCAAATGAAAATTAAACGATAGGATTAGGTTAATAGCTTGGATGTGATAAAGCAGTATATCAACTTACAATGGCAGATCAACTTAATCTACCTTTGTTCTAACAACATGCTTTCTTGGATTTCAGAGAAAGCCTAAATGTTGGGTTTCTCTCGTTCTATGACAGTAAACAGAATTTGCTTGTGGTTCATGTTGTGTCATGTGGTGTCTCATCTTTACAGGGTGAATTTTCTCATTTGGTCTTGCTGGCAGCGTTTGATTGCATCGATGACACTAAACTTGTGAAACAGTTAATTATATCTGTAAGTAATTGAATTTTTCCCTAAAATAATATACTGCTGGTAGTGTGTTTGTTAGTGTAGAGGACAAGGAGAGTAGGAATACATTTGAAACGTTTTTTGTTTCACTATATTTGTGATTGTGTTTTGTTTTGTTTTTTTCACAGAAGGCCTCTGCACTTTCATATGGTCTCTAGTTATTTACTTGAATTAATTTTTAAGGTAGTCAGTGCTTGCTGCAAATTGCCCTTTTTGTACATGCTCATTCTGGCTAATGGATGACTGGAATCACTTTAATGTCAAGGTTCTTGTTATAGAAGTTTGAACTCTGCTGGTATTTCAAGGGATTAGATTGGTGGAACACTTTAGAATGAGGATGTTAGCTTCTGTTTTTGAAGCAAACCTCAACAATATCTTTATTGTGCAGATGTATTGTTGTAAATATGGTTCTTTAGCACAATCAGCTATTTTCTTTTGCAGAAGTAGGATCTCGGAAAGGGATACTTCAGGATAAACTAAAATAATCTGTCAGGAACGTAGCGACAGGCCTGACTATAGTATACTGTAACTTCAAACAAGAAAAAGTGCTTGGAGACTTTTAGTTGGATGCTGAAACTATTAATTTGCATTAATTCTCAAAACTTGACATTTATTATGTTGGTAGGTAAGTGACAGCTATTGTTCTGGGTAAAAATCCATGTAATATTTTTATCTTGCTTCCAAATTGGATAAAGATAGATGTCTGAAGCATGAGAGCACTCTAGCTGTTTTGTTTCACTCCTTCCCCTGCATGAAATTGCAGAATGAACAATAAGGGTAGTATGATCTACTGTACATCTGCTTCTTTGTGGAATGCCCCATTTTCCCACCTTCCTTCCAAAAATGATAT
>VZRU01019175.1:802-23107 GCA_013398155.1 Pedionomus torquatus | reverse complement strand
GGGTCGGTCGCTGGCTGAGGAAGGCGCCGGAGCGGGGCGGGAGGCGAGGCCGTTCCTGCTGCCTCCCGGTGGTCGTTCGGCCTTGGGGAGGGGGAGTTGCCGGCCGCTCCCCTCCTCCCTCGGGGGCCGCTGGCGGCCCCCCTCAGGTACCTGGCTGAGGGAGGGGCTGCGGCGGGCAGGCCCTGCGCCTGGGCGTCGCCTCACGCCTGTGCTCCTCGGCAGGGAGAAGAGGAGGGGGCAGAGCTGCGGCCTCCCCGCATGGACCCCCTTCTGCCCGGCTCGGATCTGAGGTAACCCCTTGGGGAAGGCTCCCAGGGAGGGTCGGCCGTGCCCTCGGTAGTGTGGGGCGGTGGGGCAGCGTCCTCCGGCCCGCCCGGGCACTCGCCACAGCGCGTCTCTCTTATAAAGAGCTGTAGGGGTGTGCTGCTGACTGCTGCTTGCCGAAAACTAGTGAGAACTGGAGCTTTAAAAAAAAACCAAAGCAAGTTTTCCCTTTTCTAAGCTTTAATTTAATGTTTCCATGGACGTTTAGCTTTTAAATGGGGTTCAGTTAACTGTCGCTGGGGAACATGAAAGGCAGGTGAGTTGCTTAGAGAGCTGCCTTAAAAATAAAGTTCTTTACTGGCAGCTGTAAATAAAGCACCTTGCTAAAACTTAAAGCTTCGGACACCTACAAAGAAAGCTTTTGTTTAGTTGTTAAAAAGCATTGAGATATTTGGCAAGCGATGTGGAATGTCCAGTGTTTCGTATTTCATGTAGTTTAGGCAACTCTCTTAAAAGTGTAAACCTGCTTGTGTAAATAAGCGTACGTGATTATGTACTAATGTCTTCAGGCTTCTGAAGGCTGAGTGTGAATTTTGCTCTCTATTGTTTGACTTAAGGCAAGTCTTTATTTAAGACATCTTCAAATCTTTAGCAAATTGAATGTTGACTTTAAAAAGTGACTAACACAGAGGTTTTGGAAGTTGATCTTATGTTAAGTAAGTTTGCTAAATCACAAATTCTGTGTGGCATGGGAGTTTCTAATGGTTGATAACCTTTTCCTCCCCTATTGTATATCCAGAGCAGCTTTTTCTTGAGCTTTATCTGCAAACTTTTTTTTCAGCCTACACGTTTTCTAGGATTACATAAAGGAACTGTCAGGTGGAAAAGGGAAGTTTTGTGTTGACTTTGTAGTTCATATCCTTGACAACTTCATAAGATAAACTTTCTGCTTCATTGGCTTGGACTTACAGTAAAAATAGTACCACCAGCTTATGTATTCTATCTGTTGTTTTTCCTTAGTGTTATTCCTTTGTTCCTTCTTATAAATACTGTTTGAAATTATTGAACTTAATCCATTTTCCTTTATCTCTGTGATCTTCTTCACAGATTTGTTCCTGAAAGGATGGTCCCTTTCAGTTTCCCTCTGTCAAAGTGCGCACTGTGGGACCCAGTCCCTATGGGTGATGTTATTGGCACACATATCGCCTATTACAGGTATGAATAACTTCTTTTTTAAGTAGCTAAATGTTAAAATAAATTAAGAATTATATGATTCTGAGCCTCACTTTCTTTTGAGCCTAGTGTATGACAAAGCCTCAAGGAAAAAGAAACAACCTTGTGTGTTCATTATAAGTATACGGGGATTTTCATTGGAATGATTTGAAAGTTTCTGTTTCAGTGGTGTATTGCAGTCAAATGGGTTCAAGGTGCCTCAGTCTAAAATAATTTAAGTTTCTTTTGGTTTCCTTCCCATATAGAAGGTTGTAAAAGTAACTGTATACTTGTAGCTTTCTTTAATGATTTTTTCATTGTTTCTAAATATTTTTTTACAAACTGGATACAGATAGCATCCTTCAAGTAAAACTTTAAGTAATTTTGCTTGCTTCAGGAATCTGGATTAAAATGCCAAAACTTCTGATGGTTTTTTATTTAGATTGAGTCCAGAGGGAAATGTGGAGCACCTGTGAATTTCTAGGGCAGGATGTTTTAAACCTGACTTTTAGAACAAATGGAGGGTAAAAATTGATCCTTATTACTTAAGTGAGTAAATATATAGATGCTACAAAGAAATCTTACTGTAGTTATTAAAGGAAGTATATGTGTACGTGGACATATAAGGGTGGACAGCACTTCTACGGGTCCTTGCTGCTTAATGCTCTTTGAGTTAAATTTAAAACCTCCAGTTTAAGTGAAGCGTCTTCATCAAAGTTAAAACAATTCGGTTTAGTCTTGATCAGGTACAATATGAGCCATCATCATTGTATTCACATAAAACAGTAGCTTCCCTTTCAACTTTGACCTCTTTCCAAGGCAGAATTATATAAGCTATCTTAAGCTAAAATAATGTTGGTGTGTTTACTTCCCTAGGTTCCAATCTTACTACCTTTTTTTACTAAATAGTGATTTTATAATTACTTAACTTTTCTCCGTATTTACATTCATGTGTCTTTGAGCTCAGTCTGTTGCTGCTTTAGGCATCTGCACTAAATACTGTACTTCAGTAAATAATGAGACGACACCATGTCAAAATAAGTTAAGCTGTTAATTCTGTCCTTTAAATTTGGATGTTTTAGAGGTTCTGTGTTTTAGTGTAAGTATTTCCAACTTTTATAGCTTTCTATTAAAATAGTTCCCTTTTGTCCATCTCTAGTTCTTGTTACAATGCTGTCCTTCAGATGAAAAAGCTTTTATCTCTCCTTGTTACTTATTCCTCATGGGGGAAAAAAGCGCTTCACTCTCCTTGCTATTTATTCTCCACGGCGGGGGAGGGGGAGGGAAAGTCCTCCGATGTTGTTTTGCTGGACTAGTCGAGAAAAAATTTGTGTTGAAATGATTGTACAGACAGTTCTGTGGAGCTGCTCTAGTTAAAATAGGGACTTCTTGAATATGAATAGTTGGGGTGATGCACAGAACATGAGCAAAAATTCCATTGACATTTTATACGATGTTGTTAATTCTTACTTTTTTGCTGTTTAGGGCTTTCAGCTGTTTCTGTATATTTTCTTTTTAAAGGACAAAAAAAATGTGGAAGTTGTTGGAATATAATAAATACTTTGTTAAAAAAGCATTAAAACTAATTTAGATCTTACACTTGCTTGTGGTCTCTTTTTAGAAACCCAAAGTTATCTATGATGGAGAAAACTTTGCGACTTGCCTATCGCCACGCTAAGCAGAATGAAAAGAAATTATTTTCCTGTTTTTTGCTTGGGACTCTTTCAGTAGATGAAGGTAACTTCAAGCATCAGATAGACAATATTAGTTGGTAGAGTAAGCTGTTATCAAGGAGCCTGAGTTGTTGCTCTTGGACTCTAAACTGTATTTATTTATTTATTTTAAAGCTGGGGAAGGCGTAATGCTGACAATAGACCGCTTTGATCCTGGTCGAGAAGTTACTGGTGGATCGGGCAAAATTCCAACTGCGTCTCTTCCTGGAGATTTTTTGATTCCATGTACAATTAATGCTTGGGGACCTTCTTCAGATAATATTATAGTGCACAGTGCTGAAGATATCAGCTTGGCTTTCAAGGTAGGCAGCCCTTGGCAAGTTTTGGATCTCTTAAACTGTCTTTCAGGACACTGGACTATCTACAAGCCTTGATTTCTGGTTGCCATCAATTTCAAACACAGCATGGTTGTGGCCAAAGCAGGACTACTTAATTGGTCATCTGAAATTAGCTGCTTGAGCGTCATTGAAAAGCGTATAAAAAATTGCTGAAGTCAGTTGACCTTCACAGGTGTCTGAAGGTCACAGAGTCTTTAAGCTTGGACTAAAATCTTGCTGTCCGACTGAAGCTTTTTAGCTGGTCTGATCACCAAAACCAGCATGACAAACAATGATGGCAACAAAATTACTTAAATGAGAAAAAACAGCTTTTTCTTCCAAAAGTATCATGAATGAGTTGCAGTATTTATGCAGTTGTTGATAAAAAGTATTGCTAGGCAAGTGACTTGCAAGAAAGCACGTAAAGTCTGTGTAGGTTAGCAGTTAACAGCTGGAACGAGTGCCTGTCACTTCTGTGTTTTGCTGTAGATATATAATCTGTAAACACACCTTCTGTTCCTGTAAATGTTTGCCTGTAGTTCTTGTTGTGTATTTTTTATGATACAAAATAATGCTTATTTCACCTATAAAATTTTACTATGATATATCCAGATGTTAAATACAAATTTGATGAAGAAAGCTTTGATAGATAACTTCAAGCCTTCTAGTTGCTTGTTATTTTTTTAATACAGTTTAAGTAACCCCACATTTATTAATACATCATAAAGCAATGCTAAGATATGCATAGTTTAATTTCAAGTATAATTTACATTATTCTTTTTATATAATATAACAACGTGAGCATCTGAGACCTGAGTTAACAGCTTTTTATACGTTGCCTACTGCAATAGTGGCTATAATGAGTGATTGGAGTTCCCAGTGTAATTGTGGTAGTCCTATGAAGACAATTTTGTGTATCTAACTTTTTTTCCTCTTTTCCCTACTTCTAGGGTCTGCAGCACAGTCTGTGCAGTAAGGAATCACTGGATCTTTCTAAACTGCTTACTGTTAGAGCTCACATCATTTTCACAGAAAACATGGATAATCTACATTTTAATTTTCACTGGGCTTCTATTACCGCAGCAAATATCTTGGAGTGCACCCCAGTGAAGCCTGTCCCGATTATTCCCACAGCCCTAGCAAGAAACTTGAACAGCCCTATGAGTATTGCACAGGTTCAAGGAACTTACAAATGTGGGTGAGTAAAGGGTGATGCTAAAGGTATCAAAGTTGCCTGGCAGCTTGTTGCATTTCCTAAAGCAGGTAGGAAGGTGAGATCTCAACCAGTGCTTTGATTGTTCTTAAAATAACAGCCTCAAAAATAACATAACTTCTTGGACTTGGAAAAACATAAAACATTATATACAAGAAACAGGAAATGGGGTGGGGTAAAACTACTAACTGGTTTAGCAGGAGTTGTTCTTACTTTGAGTTCGGTAAAAGGAGCTTCCTGCTGGGCCAGGGGAACGCACCTCAAGTTAATGTAATAAATATAATGAGCATCCAGCTTCTTAAACAATGTCAGTGCTGGCTCTTGAATGAAAATTGGAAAAATGGGAAGTAAAGATTTTTCTGTTAATCACACTTAAAGGATGGTATTGGGAAATCATTGTCCTGACTGCTAATTTAGTAGGATGAACTAAGTGTACATCCGAGAAATAATCTGAAGCAACTGAATATCTTCGTATTTGGACCTTGTGAATGCCTCTCTGAAAGTTACTCTTCAAATTTAACACAACTTACAATTCTGGATGTGTTGTGACCACCATAATAGTAACCAAATATGGTCTTTGAATAATTATTTGATACCCAGAGAAAGGATAAAAAGCTGAGGAATTGCTGTAAGTGTAGAGGAAGAGTGGGTTTGATTTTAGTTTTTTTTCCCCAAACTTTTTTCTTAGAGTATTTTCTAAACTTGTGATTTTTTTTTTTTCCTGAAAGACTGACTTCCAAAATACTAAAAAACACCCCCAATTTCTGCTTTATTTCAGCTACCTTACTATGGACCAGACACGAAAATTGCTTTTGCTGCTAGAGTCTGATCCCAAAGCTTATACATTGCCGTTAGTTGGAGTGTAAGTGTTTGGCTCTGTTTGTACAGATTAATACACATATTGATTTGAGATGTATTTGAAGGGTTTCACAGTGAAAACTTGGTAATGGAACTGCCTCTAATTGGATATTTCTTATTTCTTTTAGCTGGCTGAGTGGAGTTACTCATATCTGTACTCCTCAAGTCTGGGCCTGTTCCTTGCGATACTTATTCAGTTCTTCAATTCAAGAAAGGCAAGTCGCTTTTATCTGCAAAACATAGAAGCTGTTGGTTGCTTAAAAATGCATTCCACAGAAATGTATGGCAATGTGGCCTCTATTCAAAGATACTTGAGGAAATTCTGTGATTTACATAGGAGGTGGGGCTGTCTGTTTTAATTGTTCTCTCTGGTTTTGGCTTCTGCCTCACAAATTTTCTGACACTAAAGTGTTCGAAAGCTGCCTCAGAGACAGAAGAGGGTAAACATTAATATCATTAAGGTGATTGCATTTTAGTTTAAATAAGGCCAAGCAAGCAGGAAATACTGGTTTAAAAAGTAGTGGAGTTTTGGTTTCGAATTTTTTCTTATGAGTGATTTCTTTGACATTTTTCCTGCTTGTATCAGACCAACGTATTGAAGCATATTGACTTGCAGCTAATGCTGTCTTGTTATGACTTCTTGCTAAGTACTCTATTTTCATAGTTTTTTGTGTTCTGAGGGTTTTTTTTCCCATTGTGATGTTAGTAGATAATCATTCCTCATTCTCTGAATTTTTTCACTTATAACACTTGCTAAGTTCTATTTATATGGAAGCTGGGAGGGAGTTCAGGTGTTCATAGATTAAAACTGCTCTTCAGGTAAATGAAACTTTAAAATATGCTGTATGCATAAGAATTTCCTCTGCTCGACCACACTTGCTTTTAAATTATGAAATAAAACCACAGTTGGTGAACAGATGTGTCTGTAATTACAGAATAGATTTTTTTTTTCCCTTAATGATTTAAATATGCCGAAATACAGATAAGAGCCCAATTAGTTTATTAAATAGTCAAGTTAGATGCTTGACTCTCATTAACTTTCACTGATTCCATCTTGGAAGTGAATTAGGCAGATTTGATGAACCATGCAAACAGAATTAACCTCTGCAGACTAACCACTTAATCTGTGCATCATACATTTTTTAACTCTTCTGTTGTAAGTACAACTTTAAAGTTGTATGTGATTGTGGTTTTTTGAGTATCTTGTTCCTACTTCCTGCTTCTTGATGTCCTATACCACTAAAGAACAAAAACCAACAGCAGCAAACAAATAACACCCACCCGCCCTCCAAACAAGTGCGTTACAAGTGCTATAAAAAGAAAAATTGTTCTCGAAATAGTGTTAACTTTTCCTGGAAATGCATGTTATTTTCGTTTTCCCTGATCTTTTGTGTCAAGTGTTGACTGTTACTCACTGTTTTAACCTGCAGAAAAAAAAAATTCATTATTGCTTGTCTTACCAAAAAAAAAAAGTCTGTTTGCTAATGAAACTTTTGAAATATTTAGGGATAACTGAAATACTAAGTGTCTTTATAATAAATCTTCAATTAAATTACAAAAAAATCACAATATCATTTTTACATATGTTTTCTTCTATGGTATGATTTAAATCTTCATAGAATTCAATTAAAGTGCTAAGTGATTTTAAAGCTTTGAGCTAGAAAGTAAAAGAATTATTCTGATTTCTCTACTTTGCTTTGATTCTTGCATGTGGCATCAGTCATAAGTCTATTTGCTGTACCACTCAAAATACAGTGATTCATCAGCTTACTAAACTGTAATAGTTTGCTCATTGTATTGAGAAAATAAAGTCTGCCTTGTTTTTTTAATTATTTTTTTCTGTTTTAGGGTTTTTTCAGAATCTGGTAGTTTTCTTATTGTGCTTTATTCATTGACGCACAAGGAGCCAGAGTTTTATGAGTGTGTTCCATGCAGTGGACAGACTGAACTAGGGTTTCAGATGTTAACTTGCAAAGAAACAGTACATCTCTTCAAAGTAAGTGACTTGGTTTTCTACTGCATCTTGCTACTTTAAAGTACTTTATAGTGACTTCTCCTTTAAGTACTTTACACTAAACGTGACTCAAATAGAACTGAAATTTTTGAAAATTATGTAGCTCTATAAAGCTATCTTTTTTTACAGTGATTACCACGAATTTTGAGTTTGTCTCTCAATTTTAGACGACCTCCAAAGAACGCAACTGGTCCCTCTTCTAATGACATTCAAGAATCTGTCTTTTAAAATGCAGTGTGTTGTGTTTGACTTGGTTAATGCTCCTTCTTACTAGTGACTTTTTAGCTTTGAAAAGAGATTCTGATATCCTATAGCATTCATTAGTCTGGTATGCTCTCTGCATGCTGCACACATCTAGCAACTGCTATGGGTTATACATATCAGTGCTTTCTGAAGAGCAAAGCTGGGGAACTTGTGCTTTGCTTGAAGCTGAATGCAGAAGGGAATTTGGTGGTAGCTAATCTGCAGATTTGCTACGCTACAGTAACAGAACAGGAACAATTTTATCTTTGTACAGGGTAACTGAAAGAATTTGATGATACGATGTCTGGGAGATAACTAGTAAGGTTTGGGGAAAAATCTAGGAAATCTTGGTTCGTTATAGTTTTCCCTAGGCTTGTGTAGAGCCTGAAGTTGATCTGGAAATTGCTTGATATGTTGTCCTATGCTCTGACAAGGAAGCAACTAGTGCAATGTGTGTCCTGCACTGTTCTGTTTCCCAATAAATTTCCCTGTTCAGGGCTGCATTCCACCTTTGGCCTAGGTACAGCTTGGCTTTCTGAAGATGACAAGGCTCTTAATAACAGGCTCACTTCTGTTGCCTCCAAAACTTGCATAGCTGTGGTGTGTGAAACAGTGTAGGAGCAGTTGCCATTTCCTATAGTGGTGAAGGCTTGTGGAAGAGTGTCTAAGCAGTTACAGCAAGGAAGCATCTGCTTGTGGCTATAATTAGGCTAACTACTTTAGAGTAGCCTGGGGAGCAGTATTAAACAAGAAGGGAAGTTGCCTGCCTCCTTGTAGTGGTGAAAGAATTGAGAATTGAAAGTAGAGGACAAGCAGCAAATCAATGTCCTTAAAATTATTTCTTTGGGAGTACTATCTCAGTGGTTAAAAGTTGAAAGTTTCAGGCTTCATGAACACAGAAAATTTCATTCCAGAATGTTGAACCTTCAGACAAGAGCCATATCCACTTTGAGTTGAGTGCAGAAAACCAAAATGCAGAAACTGAGTTCTTCAACAGAGTTTGCAAGAAACTTCCTATCAAAAGGTAAGTCTTTCAGATGTCATTTATAGGTAAAAGTTAAATATTTCTTGAATTAAGTTTTATTTGCCTCTGCTGTCAGGTGTCAGTTTAGCTGTGCCTACAGTATTTTTTTCACATTAAGATCTGTGTACGGCCTTTGCTTATTCCTTGAGTTAATTGTATTCAAGATGGTCAAGCTGACCCATATTGTAAGAGAAACTACTTGTAGTAGTTTTGGTATTGATGGTTGTAATTTATACACTGCATGTTTCTAAAGAGGCTTCCTTGCTGATGGAGCTTAGTTCACTGCATTAAGCTTTCTTTGAGATCTGTCCTTTGAAGCAAATCTCTAATTGAAATCTGCTTAAGTTGATGAAAATTCCTCTTTCCATCTGACTTTTCAGAGCTGCAAAACACGGATAGGTTGAAACTTAAGGATTTTTAAGAGCCTCACTTATCCATCAAATTTTTATCTGGGACTGAGATGGCCTTTATTTTCCTTTAAGCAATGTTACGGTCTTTAGTGTAACGTTCCCTATCTTTCTAATATAAATCAGTACTTGGCTGTTAGAATGTCACTTAAAAGATGTGCATGACTGAGAGTGTGGGGAGAGAGAGTTACTTTTTTTTTTTTTTTGCCCGAAAGCAGCATTTGTATTTTCACTGATCTTAGAGCTGTTTGCTGTGTGAACTCCCTAGCTGACCAGGAAGGAGATGCATAGCAAACTGCTTCTTGAAAAAATGATGCTGATATTGCATTGTAGATGGATGGCACAGTGGAAAAACATGAAGATTCACATTACTGCTGCCAAATCTGACATGCAAACATTTTTAGTTTGATTTATGTTGATTTTAGTCCTTCCCAGGGCTGTTCACCCAGCAAGTTGTCAGCAAGTGATCATGACTCCGGTGTAGAAGATGAGGATTTATCCCCCAGACCAATTCCAAGTCCTCACCCAGTGAGTCAACAGGTAATTAAGTAAATAATTGTTCTGGGCATCTCAGATGTGACACTTAGAGCAGCAAAACTCATAGTAAGAGGATTGAAGAGTATAAAGCTTCTCTCAAAGGGCTAGCAAAGGAAAAGAGAGCTGAAGAAATGGACAAAGAGTCCCAACTGCTCTAGTTAACCTGCCTTTTTTCCTAGGATTGTTGGCACTTTGGTTTCTTGTATATGCTAGGATTTGAGTACAGAGGTAGTAGGTTCTACTCCAGGAATGTTGGTACCGTTAAATGAAAGAGTTGTCTGAGGCAAAGACAAAGGCAGCAAACTTCCTTGTGTATTTCTGGATAAAGGAATTCAAGATCTTCTGGACTGTCTTGAAGGGGGAAAGATCCGTACTCTGAAATGTACTTCAGGGTGATGTGGCGCATTCATTTCATGAACATGGCTATTATGTCATATGAAAGCAATTTTGTCTTCTAAGAATAATCCTAGAGATCATGCTGCTTTTTCTGTTCTCCAAACATTAGAAGGGCATTCAGTATGTAGTTGGTTTGGAGATGGTAATGGTTGTATACTGACTTTATTGAAAACATTTTCTTTGAAATTCTTCATGTGAAGAGCTGAAAGACAATATTTTACAATGACGTTAAACTTGCTTGGGTAACTGTCTCTTCAGGTTACCAGGATCTTTCCTTCAGTTCCTGAACTGTCACTTGTTTTGGATGGGAGTTTCATAGAATTGGGACAATCATCAAAGCCTAAGGGGACCTCAAATGCTAAAAGCCTACCCTCGGCACTACCTCAGCCTAATAAAAAGAGAGGGTGCTTGCGATCTACATATTACCCCACCCAGCACTCTGAAGACAAGCAAAACTCTGCTGTTAACATGGAAGATCCCTCTTTGAGGCAATTACCTAACCATTTAAACCAGAAAATTCCAACTGCAGGGCCTTCCAGAGGAAAACAACCTCTACTACAGCAACACTGTAAGAAAGCATGCCCTCAATCAAGAAAAAGTTCTGGATCTTCTCCTTCAACCTCTTGTGGTGGGCCTTCCCCAGATACATCTGTGCATCGCCCCAGAAAGCTACCGGAAGGACTTGTATTAAATCCTGATGGAGTCACACAGCAGGGAGAGCATCCAATTAAAGGAACATCAATACCCAGTTCCAAGCAGCTTCCTGCTCTTACGCAGCCAGCCCTCTACAGTCCTACTCTTTCACCACAGGCATGCAGAAGGCCACCAGAACTGCAAGTGCCAGTTCAAGTGCCACCTTGCTGTCCGGCCAGTACATGCAATTGTCAGTTTCATACTTCCCTCCAATATAATCCGATAAATTCATGGCAAGGAATCAGTAACATTAGCCCCAAACATGGAGCTGAAATCCAGTCAGAGATGGCTCAACAGAATCTATGTGCAGTTGTCCATCAAAATATTGTTTGTCCAAATATTTGCTGCAGTCAAGGATATACCACAAGCAGCCCTATAAATGTGAGATATGAGAAAATGGGGAACTGTTCTCTTGACAATAGCTTGTCGCCTGGAATACGGCTGCCTTCAAGTGTGAGCCCCTCTAGTCTGCAGTTTTGTGCAGCCCACTCACCGTGCCTGCACGTGCCTGCTTCTAAAGCAGGATCAGATAATGGGATGATGGGATTATCTCCAGATGCATACCGGGTTCTTACAGAACAAGATAGACAACTCAAATTACTTCAAGCTCAGGTTTGTGGAAATGGCAGCTTTCTCCTCTGCCCTCTTAGTGATTATGCTTTGATAGGTCTCCTGCCAAAGGAATTAACTGTTGTCCATCCTTGTTGGAACAAGAGAACCTGTCATACCAGCTGCAGTTTGAGGGTGGAGGGGGGTCCTGATTAGCTCTGCTCATTGGTGTCCCTTAAATGAAAACTATTTGACTCTTGCCTAATTAAATTTTGCATTTATTTTTATTGTATTTCCATAACATCACTTCCTTTTTAGCAAATGGGTTTATAATTCAAACCAGATATGCCTTCAGTATAAATGCTTTCATATATATATATATGTGCTTGCTTAATTAAAAAAAAAATAGTGCATAGGTTACAGTCTGTGGAACTATTGTAAACATACAGGTGAAGCACAGAACATTCTTGTGTGTTGCTTTGCCCACCTTCAACCCTGCAGCTTCTTGAGCTGTTAAGGCCATTGCTTTGAAAACTTCATTTGCCTGCAGCAGACTGGCAGGGTTCATCAGGTGTTTGTTCCTGTGCTGAAAAATTGGGCACTAGCCTCTGTTTTGATACCAGGTNTGTTAAGGCCATTGCTTTGAAAACTTCATTTGCCTGCAGCAGACTGGCAGGGTTCATCAGGTGTTTGTTCCTGTGCTGAAAAATTGGGCACTAGCCTCTGTTTTGATACCAGGTTAAGTTTGAAATACTGGCCTCTTGCAGTGTTGGCCCTGTGTTTTGCAGGGTATAATTTGGGGCTGAAGAGCCAGAGTTTAAATATTGTTGCTGGTGATGAATGATAGGAATAGGAAAGTTGCTCACAATACGCGTTTTTCCTGCTTAAGCTGAAAAATTAGAACTGAAAGAAGCTTTATATATAGTTTCTGTATGTAAAATCAGGCTCTCAAAGCATGGTTTGTACATGGGAGGAGGAAACCTCTCCTTGTTGCATAAATGTAGCCTTCACTACTAGGATTTTTCCCCGTGGAGCTGTGAACTAACGGGTGAAGAGAGTGGATGCAAATACTAGAATGAAGATTGGCTGGGCAAACTTAATTTTATCATTTAAATGCTTGAGTTTGTAATTAATACAAAGTTGATTTAGCATGGTGTAGGGACAGTTGGCATATAAATGCTTGGCTGGTAAGTCGGTAATAGGCTTTATATATGAATGAAAGGGACAGAGAATACTTCAACAATTGTAGTGCAAATAGGCTTTACTCACGTTGTCCCGGTGCGGTTCTGCCAGTGTGCTTAAAATGTCTTCTCTGCTGGCTCTGCCAACATCAGACCTGATGGTTTGATGTACGCTGCATGCACTGCTGAGAACTGGAAGGTTATCAGACGTCTGTGGCAACACAGCCTGGGTTTGAAGCCAGACCCTAGAAAAGCCTAATTTAGTAATTGGCTTTTCCCTTTTATACTTTGTTTTATTGTACAAATTATAACTTTCTGATAACCATTACAGATCCAACGCTTATTGGAAGCACAGGCTCGTCAGGCTTGTTCCTCTGAACCAGCTGCATCTAGCCACGCTCTGCAGCCGGAGAAGCAAGGGGACTTTGTTTCTATGGAAACACAGCCCTCGCCGGCTTCTCACTCGAGGAAAAGTGTGAGCATTGCTGTGAGCACAGGTAACGCTTTATTCTTCAAAAATAGGCTAGCATCACTGTTTCTGGATATTTCTGTGATTTATTTTGGCACGGAGGGAATGTTTTGCAGAAGTGCTGAACATACACAAGCACGCTCCGGGATACAAAAAGCAGCTAAGGTCTCTAGATGTTATTTGCAAGTTTAGGCTGGAGCTACTTTTGTCTTTGGGCTGCAATGGTAGTGATTACCATGACTGGAAGAATTATTTTTCCAATAGCTTTAGTGAGCTATTCTATTTTAAAATGTGTCTTATTGAAAGAAAAAAATCTGCACCTGTTCTGCAAAGGTAATACCTTCTATCCCATCTGGTGTTCTGTTAAATACAATATTGATGGTTTTTGTAAGCCATGTATTTACATGCATGGAGAGGAGACTCTATTTGCTTTAATTTTAGCAAGTTAGGCAGCTGTGTCTGGAAAGCTACATGTTAATGTATTGGTTCCTGTTAAATTCATGGAAATATTGTGGTTAGTCCAGAGGAAATTTTCAAACTGGCTCAAGGTCAATGCATTAAAATGCTTTAATATAACTATTTTCATCAAGTATGTTTTGGAGGAAACTAGAACTTGTGTGATGTTTTAGCAGCTCTTAGCCATTTTAAAACCTAAATCACTTTTTAAATGGTGGGAAAAAAAAAAAAAAGGATGTGAGGAAATTATTCCTCTAGCTTTCCAAAGCCAAAGGCTCTCAGAAGATAGTAATGACTTTCATTAAATGAATAAATTTCTATTTCCCTTCTAGGTGCTAGCTTATTTTGGAATACAGCCTCAGAAAAACAAGATGACTCCATACCACAAGGAAAAAAAGAGGATGAAGAGATTTCTAAGGAAGACATAAGCATTTCAATTAATGCTGAACAAGATGCAAGTAATGCAAGTATTACTTCTTCCTTAAAGGTGGTTGACATGCCCAGCTTTGTAGACAGTATGCATCTTGTGGAAGAAGGAACCAATCAGAACACTTTTCAGTAAGTAACCAGAAATACCTTGTGTTCATGTAATAAGTTAAGCTGCCTTTCATAAATTGCCATTTTCATAACATATTTTTTTTTCAGGAATTATAAACAGTCACCTGACTTGAGTTGTTGTGTTCCTTCCTTTCTCTGTTTTTTAATTATGCTTCAAATTGTACAGCTCACGACAACGCAGGTGCCTTTAGAGTCTTCATTTGTCAGTCATGCATGTTTGGGTAGCCTACTTATCAGCAACAGCTGATGGCAAAAGCCTTTACCTTGGAAAAACACATATGGGGCTGGCAGCGTTCCCTTTCTTACCTTAAATCCTGAGGGAGAGCGGGGAAGCTGATGTAGTCATAACCCTTTCAATGATGAGGGGTTTATGATTATGTGGCTTCCCTGAATTTCTTTACGTTTTACACCTAACTATTTAGTGCAGGTACAAATGCAGGTACAACTTCACCGTTGCTAATTTAATTATTTTTAAGATCAGATTCTTTATAGTGCAATGACTAATTTCACCCTAATTTGGGAAGCGATTTAAAAATATTTTTCATTATCTATATGAATGCTATTTTTACACAGGGAGTAGTTCAACAATTTAGCACTTTTAATGATCTAATATTCTCTAAGTAGAAAAAGCCAAAGAAGGGCAAATACTCTTCCAGTTAAATTAGGTTTCTAAAATAATTATTTTGTGAAAGATTATGATAATTAAGCTATAACTTAAATATTCATAGTCCTTTGCGAAAGTATTATCTGCAAACATTTACTGGTACCATAAATGTTAGTGATTCGAATCCGCCCTTTGAACACTCTGTTTTAGAGAGATGCCATCCTGAGGTTCTAGTCAACTTGGATTCGTAAACCTGTATAATTGCTGTATCTTAGAGTAAGAATGTAGAGCATCAGCTGGATTTCTTCGAGGAGGAGGGGAACATTTTGGGGAATGATGAATAATTGCTAGCGTAACAGTAACTGATAACCTACATTGACTATCCGGTATGTCACATGATTTAAATCTTATCGTTTTCAACACAGGCAATTGATCAGTTGAGTTCTGAAATTCCCTTATCTTACACTTGTCTCCTGAGGAGGAACAGGGAAGGGGAGGAGGGTCGCTAGAGGACCTGCTCAGGATGATAGTACTATTGATATGTCTGTTCTCAAAAGGTTTACGTGATGCACACACCAGCAAGCTGAAGGGAATGCAGAGCATCACATTGTAACTCAATCTAGAATATTTACACTTTTTATCTGGAGGCTTCAGGATGGATTATGGTTCCTCTTTCACATTTTCTATTGAGAAGTATTTCAACTAAGTGTTTGTTCTCGGTTCATGATACTCAGCGTGCATTGTGTCTGTGTGTGTACTTGTACTAGGTGTCTTTGAGAAGTTTTTAAAGCATTTTGAAACTACCACAGGAATCTCATTATCAGTTTCCTTGGTGAAAACAGCCTTTTGAATAAGTCATGTTTCAGAACACATGGAAGATACTTACTCCTAAAGGCTTTTAAGTGTCCATAAAAATACTGAAGACAAAGTTATTAACAATTTGGAGTTTGTCTTTTCTGCTTTAAGGTTAAGTCATAGAGCCTCATCGAGTTTCGACTAGTTTGGAAAAGCCATTGCCGTTTTCAAATCATCTTTTGAAAAACTAGTCAGGCTGTTGTAGATCCACACTGCGAGGTGTATTTCTTCAGTCCTCAAATGACTTTTGAAAAAAAAAAAAAAAAGAAAAAAACAGCTGCAGAAAGGAGCACAGCTTCAAGCAGTAGACAAACCAGCAAATGTTAGCATCTGTTTCCAACAGTTGGATTTTTCTCCTTTTCTGATGTTCATGAAAAGGCACACGTTGTGGCTTTTCTTTTTCTGTTTCAAGGAAATCTTTAGCTATCTCACTATTCTTTTTTCAGAAATGGAAATGTTCCCCAAGCACTTGCTCGTGGTTCATCCCTGGAAGAAAGTACTAGCGTGTCTTTACCGAAAGAACCAAGAGAGGGAGCCAGCAACCATGTGGTGGTAACAAGTGAGCAAAGCTCAGAGCCACCTGCCTCGTTGCTGCCACGGTATTTGTCAGAGGATCAGAAGCTTTACCAGGACTTACTGGTAATTCATTTCAACTTAATATCTTGCACAGAATGCAACAGTGAAAACAGCACACTGCAGAAGTTATGATGTGGTATTGGTTTAAATGGAAGTTGCATCCGATTTTCACAGTCACGTTAGGCTCTACAGAAAAGTTCCAAGTTTGTGGTTCTCCTTTTTTAAGGTATAGGTGGTTATTCTGTATTTCAGTCTTCCATACATGTGAATTCTGTCTAATAAATCCTTAGTGCCAAGATAATGTCAGTTGATAGCTTCCCAAATTGGTACCCTTTAAAATAGCACAGCATTTTACCTTCAAGTACCTTAAAGGGCAGATACTTGAATCTTGAAGAATATCAGTATGTGATGTGGTTAAATTCAGAAGAGACTCTTACAGAAAGCTTGAAGTGTAAGATATTCTGGTGTTTGATTATGCTGCTGGCAATTTACCTGATCGTATCTGAAATCAATCTGAATTTGGCTGGTTTGTCAGAATAAGCTGTTAACCCCACTACTTGTTTATTCTTGCACAACTTAAAATACCAGGACTCTTGGGTCTTGATGTTCTTGTCCACGTGGTTTATCCCCTACTCCCTTTTTCTGTAGGGTCAAGTAAACCACCTCTTAAAGTCTTCGGAAGAGCAAGATCACTTACCTGTAAAATCAGGGATTGCTAAGGATGTTGGCCCCAAGTATCAGGATGTTGATGACAGAACAGAAACGGCTTCAGAGACTGACATGGGAGTGGTGGATAAAGAGAGTGTGATTAGTGCTACACTCAAACAGCTGAAGAGTCTTGGAGTGACAATTGACTTGCCTGGCAAAATGAAGAAAAATACACATAAAGTGGAGAATGCCAGGTAAAATATTGGTTGTTTTGAGTAGTAATGTGTAGACACAACCAAAAATGAAGGTTGGCTTAATGAGCAAAGGGAAGGGACTGTTCACTGCCACTGGGGGTTGGTTTGGCAACTCAATCTACATTTACTGCAAAGGTGAAACACTGGCTTGTGCTATGGGCATTTCAGATGGGTTTAAGAGCTCTGCTAGCAAAACTCAGATTATTTAAATATAACACAAGTAGCTCTAGCTGTTATAGCATCTGGTGATTCTTAAAGCATTGTGCATGCAGTAGCACAATTCCCTAGAATAATAACAAAGCTGCTCGAGTGATTTCAATCCTTTGGGCTATGTTAAAGTATTCCAGAGAAACACCGGACTTGGGAGGCTGAACATTAGGTAGCTATATATATTTTTTTTTTCCACTGCTTCTTAACCCTTGTCTTGCACTTAACCAGTATAACTGAAATGGTTATCATGGCTTTGATATGTAATCAAAACCAAGCCTGTCCTAATCACTCCTTGTTGTGAGTGCTTTGACTTGAAACAGAGAGGCTGCAGTGCCTGGGGAGGGAAACAGCCTTGATGAAACAGAAGAAAGTGCAGAAGTAATTTGTGAAGGTGTTTGAGGCAGAGGAGTATTTACTTATGTAGCTGCTGAGGCATAGGCTGCCTGGTACAGCCTCTCTTTGATCCTTATTGTGTTCTTGATACTAGTATATAGCTGTTAGGTAAACAACAAAAGAATCTAATGGTCTCCTAATTAATCTCTTAAGCTATGTATCAGAAACTGTTTCCATTCATACAGTTTCTAAGCTTTCTTCTCCTTTTCACTTGAATTTCACCAGGATTTTTTTCTGGAATTTTTTCTGGGCTACCTTCCTGGCTGGAGAGTCTCACCGTGTTCTTGTAATGTCAATAACCTGCTAATAAGTGAATCCATAAGACAAAACTGGAATTCTTGGGATTTTTTTCTTCAAATTTGGGGAGTGGGGTGGGATTCTTCCCTCTGCCATGCTTGTGACTGATAAGTCTGAGAAAAGGTCGACGTGTCAGTACAGGAGGAAACAACAGTGCAGATCTGCAGCATAATTAGTGGTGGTTCATCTGAGCAAGGAGTTAGTCTCCTGAAGGGCAAACTTCAGAATCTCTGCTCGGTGAAATAAGACAACTCTTAACTGTCAACACAAGGGGGTTGGCTTTATGAACTATTATGTACTAAATGCACTGCTCTATAACCACTACCAGAGCTTGTCCTTTCAGTCTTTAAACTAATCATCCAATATACACAAGAAACTGGTGTACCAAACAACAGACCGAGTGAACATTTCCTGTACTGAAGGGTGCCTTCAAGAAGTAGAACCTTGCAAGCTTCTGAAAACGGATACCATGTCAGAGTTTCTGTAAAAAGCCTGGATGGAATTGGCATGCGTTGGGAAAGAGATGTTCTTGGTCTCTGTCATAGTATCTTGTACTGAGACACACATTTTTGGATTGGATGACAGCATCTAGAGTCTTAGGATCAGAGACATATATAGTGTCACATTCACTGGTGGGAAGAGACCAAGAGCTCAAAACCAGCTCTGACACCTGCTAGAGGGGGGCTCCTCTTCATATGAGGGTTGTGGCTAGCATTGAATGAGAAGGGAGTATCATCAGCTCTGTAACACGGTGTTTGGGTACTGTTCGTGTGAGTAGCTGGAGAGCTGCTTTTTAGGGTGTGCAGAGCATATGATCTCTACACCCTGATTGAACTGTGGTGTTCTGAAGGGAGGAGAAATCAGTGCATCGAGCAAAAATTAAATTAACGGATTGTATTGTGAAATGCTTACTTTTCCTGTGATGCTAAACTAACTTTTTGATGCTTTATTTTCAGCATCTTAGCGTGCATAAATCCTGAAGCGGTGGTTCCTGGGCTAAATTATATGTCATTTGCCAATGTCAGTATGTGTGGTTTAACTCCTAATGTCGTTGATCTGAGCATGGAAGCAAATGCTATAGCGCTCAAGTATCTCAGTGAAAATCAATTGTCTCGACTTTCTCTCAGTCGCTCAGGCCAGAATCCTCCTGCAGATTTCTGTTTCCAAGACCTGTTGCATACAAATATGGACAAGAGCATGGTGGGGCTTAGCTTAATTTCACCAAACAATATGTCTTTTGCAACCAAGAAATACATGAAGCGATATGGGCTGATACAGGGCAGCGACAGTAGTGAAGATGAAGAGGAACTGCAGGTTCATGATGGCAACTCTGGCACTGTCAAAAGCAAAAGTGTGCTGGACAAAAACGGCAGCCCTGTGTTGGATGGCTTCAGCCACTGCACTGAATTATCCAGAAGAGTTGATGGAAGACTTCCCGTTCATCTAAAAACTCAGAGCAGAGAGCTGACTACTAATGTTTCTCCACCTGAATTAAACAGCCCTGTGTTAAGAAATATTACAAATGAAACTTTTCCTTCCAGAACAGGTCAAGCAGATGACAACTCAGTTCAGGTTTTAAAGGATTTAAAGCCCAAACCCAAATTGTTACGTGGGAGGGTTGAATTCACTGAACAACCTGGTGGGAAAGACGAAAGAAATATTCAGGTCTTCCCTGGAAACCTACATACTCCAGCCCTTGAAACATTAAACCAGTCGAACAGCATAAATTCAGTTGGCACCATTCTTGATGTGAAGCAACTCAGGCAGTTGCCAAAGCTGTTCTGAATGTCCCCCAAGACGGCTGGCAACGACGGATTCGAATCCAAGAAGGACCTCTCCATAAAGGACTATGAGGAAACCAGGGAATAAGCGGTCTTTGAGGAGGTCACTCTTGTCGTAGCAATGTGAAACTTGCAGAACTGAGCTTTCAGCCCGGGTCAGGGACAGTCACCTCTAAACGCTGGTCATGCTGGTGCTGAGCAGCACTGCAGTATGTGTGCACTTTTGTTTACAGTTAGGTGTGGTTTTAAAGTATCTAAAAGATCAATCAACTTGAGCTCAAGGTGTGATCTCAGTTATGCTTTTAACAATGATGCTTATTTAAGTCTTTTGACTTTTTTGTTTCCTCTTTTTTAAAAAAACACTGACTTCTACATTTGTGCCAACTGTGAGCCATCCATACAGTGTGTGGCGGAGCAGGGGCAACGTGGCTAAAGCACTAATTTCTGGAAATTTGCTGAAATGGTTGGATTACTGGGCAGGGGGAGGGGGCAGAGTGTTGTGTCTGGTGGGAAGTATAACTGTGGCCTTACTTTGTATCAAATTATTTTTTTAATTCAGGCAAAAGGGCACATATAACTCTGTATCATGAAGTCTTGGAAGGAAATTTAGCACTTTTAAAACTTCTGTGATTTTTTTTTATTATTTTTATTAATGTTTTCTATTTATTTAAGAAGTACATATTGCTCATAAAGGTCAAAGATTCCATTAAAAAAATAATACCACAAAAATCTTCAGTTATCCGATGTAGCCTTTATTTAAAACACTTGCTGCTTCCTGGTCATTGTTTGGAATGGCTGACTGGGAGTGTGAGGAGGGTCACTTGCTACTGAACTCTTCAAGAATTCCAGTGCTGGATGGTGCGGTAAGCAAAAATAATTGGTTCTTTCTTTGTTCTGTATTAACATTGAGCTATTGCGTGATTTAGCACCACAGCCTACTACCATGAGAGCCCTTTTCCATGGTGATGGGGCTTGGGTATCTTTAATCTAGAGAAGATTGAGGGGGGGATCTGATCAACATATAAATACTTAAAGGGTGGGTGTCAGGAGGAAGGGGCCAGTCTTTTGGCCCAGTGAAAGGACAAGAGGAAACAGGCACAAACTTGTAGATAAGAAGCTCCATCTAAACATGAGGAGGAACCTCTTCACTCTGAGGGTTGCAGAGCCCTGGAACAGGCTGATTAGAGAGGTGGTGAAGTCTCCATCTCTGGAGCCATTTAAAACCCACCTGCACACATTCCTGTGCAACCCGCTCTAGGAGGATCTGCTTTGGCAGAAGGGTTGGACTAGATGATCTCCAGAGACCCGTTCCAACCCTCTATCATTCTGTGATAACATTCTACAAGTTGAGGAATTCAGTTATTTATTAACGATTCCATTTCAGTTAAGGCTTTGACTTTTTTGATCAATTTCTAGGCATAGTAGGTATTTTTGGGGTGACTCTATGTTCTTCATGACATAGTAACCCACTGGTGGTAGAAAACCTGGTTGCCCTCTGCCGGCTGGGATATCTCTGCCTACCTTCGACAAGCGGGGCGGTGGTGTCACACACCTCAGTCCTGACCTCTTGGGCTTAGAAACGAGGCATCGGCTCTGGAAGCAGCAGGTTTTTCCCATTCCCACCGTTCCTGGCAGGAGGAAGGTGCAGAATGACAGCCAAGCCATCTGTTTTCTCCCTGGCCGTAGCGCATCAACAGGCTTTTAAGGGGAGCTCGGACATGCTTTGTTTCCAGGATGGCACGGTCTCAGCAGAAGTTCAGCCTGTGCTGCTGACCTTCTCTTTCCTGCTCCGAGAGAGCGCTCAACTGTTTTTAACTCGCTTAAAGCGTCCCACAGCAGAGTCCTGGGCCCTTCCCATCCAAACCCAAAGGGGCTGCACCGCTACGTTTGAGCGGATGCTAATTAATTTATTACAATTACATGGGAGCCTTTTCCATTATCTACCACCCTGTGATATTTAAGAACTGGGGCTGAAATAAGGCATTTGTTGTTTCAGAGCCAACGCGGGGGAGAGGAAGACAGCAACTCCCCTCGAGCCGTGGCAGAATTTCTCCCTTCTCACGCAGCCTCTTCCATCAACAAGAATATTTGCTTCCTTTCAGGAAAGGTGCTGCTTCTCTGTGCTGAAAAATAAAACCTTTCTCAGTCCCTGAATCTCCCCTGGATCAGGCACGAGCTCATTATCTGGCAGCGCCTTTTCTGCTGAATCAGTCAAAAAAATAGTTAATGTTTTTGAACATTCCAGTGAGATGAATGAGGCAATTCATACCTCTGAGCTATTGTTGTAGGGTTTTGTTCTTTGTTTCCTATTGTAAAATGTCTGGAAACACAGGAAGGTGATAGTTGTATTGGTTCATATTTTAAAGACTTTCTTCAAATGCTGGAGGGCTAGAAACAATTTGAAGACAAAAGCCGAAGGGCTCGCACGGCCCAGGACAAGGGTGTGGCGTTACATTAAGTTACGCAAATCATACAGCCCTGAGCAGCAGCCTCTGGGCGAGCGAAGCATTAATTTACTCGACCAAAACAACACACACACACGAAAAAAAAAAAAAACAGCCCC
>VZRU01019174.1:223166-248080 GCA_013398155.1 Pedionomus torquatus | reverse complement strand
CTGGAAGGCTGCCCTAAGGTCTCCCTGGAGCCTTCTCTTTTCCAGGCTGAACAGCCCCGGCTCTCTCAGCCTGTCCTCACAGGAGAGGTGTTCCATCCCTCTGATCATCTTCTTGGCCCTCTGCTGGACCCGTTCCAACAGTTCTATGTCCTTTCTATGTTGGGGACTCCAGAGCTGGGTGCAGTACTCCAGGTGGGGACTCACAAGCACAGACTAGAGGGGGAGAATCACCTCCTGCAACCTGCTGGTCACACTTCTTCTGATGCAGCCCAGGATACGGTTGGCTTTCTGGGCTGCCAGTGCATACTGCCAGCTTGTGTTGAGCTTCTCATCCACAAGCACCCTAAAATCTTTCTCCTCAGGGCTGCAACATGAAAGCATCCTTTTGCATAAAGGGTGGGTTACATGTAATACAACCAAATACATGTATGTAACAGCTTACCACCAGCAAAAGAAAAGTGGCATTCTCTCCCTAAGACTCTGTTGCAGCAGCTCCCCAGCACCTTTGCTTAGTCAATTCAACTCACAGCTCTGGCGTAGAGTTAACCCAGTGCAAAGGGTTAATGAGCCAGGGCAGGGTCAGCACAGGTAAGGGGAAGGCAGACAATAGGGCTTGTTGGTGAATTATTTCTCCTGAGCTAACTCCAGTGGGTGTGTGTGTTGATGATATGGCTCATCTACAAACTATGCTGCCTATGAAAATTTGACTTTGTTCAAGAAACTACATCACATTGTAAACCTCATCTCTAGTTACATCAAGTCAGAGCGTCACAGCTGATTCAAAATGACCACAACTTGTTTCCTAAACAATAAAATATATAGCTATGTTTTCTTCAGGAAGTAAAAGTAACTATTAAAGAAGACCCAGTTTATACAGAAAAAGAAACTAGGTAATTCAGGAAATTAAAATACAAGTCTGCCATGGGACATGGAGCTCTTTATTCAGAGGAAAAAGCACCTTATTTAGAGATAAAATTACCATGCAACATTATTTTACTTCCAGAACACCAACTTTAACAAAGACTAGTCTCTGGAAACCAGAAAAAGAGGAGTTAATGCCTTGTACAGCAGGGCAGAATTAAGATACCTCCAACACCAAGCCTGTTCTTCAGACTGGCTATAGCCCCTGGGAAACATGTGCAGGTGTCCCCACAGCATTTACTGTGTCACCTGCTCTTTTAATAAGCGGAGGGAGGAAGTAGCTGGGTTGCTTAGCAGAAATACGTTGGTGCTGGGAAGCCACCTGCTGGAAAGGCACCTTTTGGTGGGGAAGGAAGTGTGAGTCTGCCTGGCCGAGTGGAAAAGAGGACCAGTATGGCTTGCTTAAGGGTTGCATATCATAGGTCATGTCCTCAGTGGAGCAAAGGATTTTTGTCTTTTCAACCCTGGAAATTGCCAGCTGGGACACTGGAAGTGAGTGTGATGTGTACTTAAAACTATGTAAATGAGGTATTTGATGGTACCCTGCACAGAATCAGCAATTGGTCTCCTCCTGTGGAGTGTGTTAGGAATTTCTCCCAGCTCGGCTTCTCAACAGTTAGAAATCCCGAACAAACGTGGGAAACAGCTGAAGAAAGGAAGGGTACAGCTGGGAGAATCTGACCATATGAAGCATGTTTCAATTGCCATGAAGTGTAACACGTACATGAATCTGTAGAGTTCATAATCTTAATATTAGTCATTAGAAGGTCTGTTATTACGAGGTGATGTTAAAATCCCCCTCCCTCCTTTTCCTTTGTGAATGGTTGTAAGCCTGTTTGCACTTTACTAGATGCTATAAAACTAATGGTGCCAAATGGTCAGAGCTGGATAATAATACTTCTGCTAATTTTAGAAGACAGTCTAAAGCTGGCATTTCTTGTTTGTCTGGCATCCACGGTTGCTCTTAAATTAGTATAATTTGTTTGGTTTATTATAGAAATATAAAGCGTGAAATTCTGTCCTCAAAGAGAGATGCCAGCTCACTGGAGACAGAGAAGCCTTTTGTTCTTCTCATGTGGTAGGGTTGAACCTATAGTAATAAGACAATGCTGTTGCCTGCAAAGAAGATACTTAATTTTGCACATGCAATAGCACTACCTATGGGATAAACTTTGGGGGATGAAGTCATATTTGTTTTCTTTGCAACTGCATGGACTGCCCCACTCATTTGCTTTTTTAGTCACCCTGAGCACTTGTGAGCAGGAAGTGACAGAAGGGTGTCATCATGTTCACGTCGTCTTTGGCTTCTCCACCGGTACTGCCAACAAGCCAAAACGTTTGAGCCAATTAAAGGTTTAGGCTGAGATACTGATGCATCTGCTCCCTGAACAATTCTTCCTTATAGATAATAGATGTAAAAACCTTAACTTGGATTAACAGTCCATTAACAGGCTTCGGCACTGCAACTTCACGGGAGAACGCCGCTCTCATGTTGGAGCAATGGTGAGGAAACCACTGTACTTATAGAGAGCTGGCCTGTAAAAGCCAGTGGTTAAACTCCTGCTCCTTCTCTGGGGGAAGCTGCACTGTACATTCATAGGCTGCACCTTACCCCTTCCACTCAACCTGCTTTGGACCTTTAAGCATTCAAGGGTTTAAATTTAGACTACTGGGGAAAAAAAAATCTTAAAAAAGNGAAACTACATCACATTGTAAACCTCATCTCTAGTTACATCAAGTCAGAGCGTCACAGCTGATTCAAAATGACCACAACTTGTTTCCTAAACAATAAAATATATAGCTATGTTTTCTTCAGGAAGTAAAAGTAACTATTAAAGAAGACCCAGTTTATACAGAAAAAGAAACTAGGTAATTCAGGAAATTAAAATACAAGTCTGCCATGGGACATGGAGCTCTTTATTCAGAGGAAAAAGCACCTTATTTAGAGATAAAATTACCATGCAACATTATTTTACTTCCAGAACACCAACTTTAACAAAGACTAGTCTCTGGAAACCAGAAAAAGAGGAGTTAATGCCTTGTACAGCAGGGCAGAATTAAGATACCTCCAACACCAAGCCTGTTCTTCAGACTGGCTATAGCCCCTGGGAAACATGTGCAGGTGTCCCCACAGCATTTACTGTGTCACCTGCTCTTTTAATAAGCGGAGGGAGGAAGTAGCTGGGTTGCTTAGCAGAAATACGTTGGTGCTGGGAAGCCACCTGCTGGAAAGGCACCTTTTGGTGGGGAAGGAAGTGTGAGTCTGCCTGGCCGAGTGGAAAAGAGGACCAGTATGGCTTGCTTAAGGGTTGCATATCATAGGTCATGTCCTCAGTGGAGCAAAGGATTTTTGTCTTTTCAACCCTGGAAATTGCCAGCTGGGACACTGGAAGTGAGTGTGATGTGTACTTAAAACTATGTAAATGAGGTATTTGATGGTACCCTGCACAGAATCAGCAATTGGTCTCCTCCTGTGGAGTGTGTTAGGAATTTCTCCCAGCTCGGCTTCTCAACAGTTAGAAATCCCGAACAAACGTGGGAAACAGCTGAAGAAAGGAAGGGTACAGCTGGGAGAATCTGACCATATGAAGCATGTTTCAATTGCCATGAAGTGTAACACGTACATGAATCTGTAGAGTTCATAATCTTAATATTAGTCATTAGAAGGTCTGTTATTACGAGGTGATGTTAAAATCCCCCTCCCTCCTTTTCCTTTGTGAATGGTTGTAAGCCTGTTTGCACTTTACTAGATGCTATAAAACTAATGGTGCCAAATGGTCAGAGCTGGATAATAATACTTCTGCTAATTTTAGAAGACAGTCTAAAGCTGGCATTTCTTGTTTGTCTGGCATCCACGGTTGCTCTTAAATTAGTATAATTTGTTTGGTTTATTATAGAAATATAAAGCGTGAAATTCTGTCCTCAAAGAGAGATGCCAGCTCACTGGAGACAGAGAAGCCTTTTGTTCTTCTCATGTGGTAGGGTTGAACCTATAGTAATAAGACAATGCTGTTGCCTGCAAAGAAGATACTTAATTTTGCACATGCAATAGCACTACCTATGGGATAAACTTTGGGGGATGAAGTCATATTTGTTTTCTTTGCAACTGCATGGACTGCCCCACTCATTTGCTTTTTTAGTCACCCTGAGCACTTGTGAGCAGGAAGTGACAGAAGGGTGTCATCATGTTCACGTCGTCTTTGGCTTCTCCACCGGTACTGCCAACAAGCCAAAACGTTTGAGCCAATTAAAGGTTTAGGCTGAGATACTGATGCATCTGCTCCCTGAACAATTCTTCCTTATAGATGATAGATGTAAAAACCTTAACTTGGATTAACAGTCCATTAACTGGGTTCGGCACTGCAACTTCACGGGAGAACGCCGCTCTCATGTTGGAGCAATGGTGAGGAAACCACTGTACTTATAGAGAGCTGGCCTGTAAAAGCCAAGTGGTTAAACTCCTGCTCCTTCTCTGGGGGAAGCTGCACTGTACATTCATAGGCTGCACCTTACCCCTTCCACTCAACCTGCTTTGGACCTTTAAGCATTCAAGGGTTTAAATTTAGACTACTGGGGAAAAAAAAATCTTAAAAAAGCCTCCTAAAACTTTCTTGCAGTCAGGTGTCAGTGTTTTGGGTTTGTGGGTTGTTTTTTCTTGTTTTTCTTGGTTTGGGTTGGGTTGGGTTTTTTTTAACCCATATCATTGCATGCAATTGTGCTACCAAACAATCACAAATAGTTCAAAAAGACTAAAGGGAGAGTCGAAACTAAATAAAATAATAATAAATAAATAACAAATTAATAAATTAATAAATAAATAATAAAAATAAATACTAAAGGTAGTATTGCCAATGCTAGCAGACAAATATTGTCACTGAGAAATACATTTGCAAGGCTACTTTTCCACCCCTTTTAACTTCCCACTGTGATAGGCATTTTTAAGGATGCAGAATCACAAAATCACAGAATTTTCATGGTTGGAAGGGATCTCTTAGATCATCAGGTCCAACCACACAAGAGTACGGAGGAAGGTAGAGAGATTCATATTGAAAAAGGATGGAACAAAATTGTCTACTGAGTGTGAAGCGGATCCAAAAGTGATGTTGTCAGTGGCAGGAGTAATGCTAGGGATACTGAACCCCAACGATGGGCAGCAGGTCAGGTACGAGCTTGCAAAAGAAAACAGTGGGAACAAGAGCAGCAATTTAATTTTGGGTTGTGTGTCTGGAGAAACACCACCATATAACATGTGTAACAACTCTCCCTGTGAATCAGAGAGCCTGGAAAGGTTAGCAAGGTTGCCTTACTTTTAAAGCTAGCAGGCCCTTTGCCTGGCTTCATTAACTGAGATTTCCTGCTAATTCAGTGGAGATGGTACCACACCTGGGAAATGGGGCACAGGCTCCCAGGAGTGAAGCCTGACCCAGCCAAGGGCTGTATGCTACTGGGACAGCTCACATAGGATTTGTCAGAGCGCCAAGGGAATATGTGTCAGGCATTGGTCACGCTCATGTTGTCATAAGTCTTCCACCCTTGGGAGGAGCTCACATGGTTGGTCTTTGCCCTAAGTCATGTTCTGCCTAGGGCTGTGGCACAAGATTCATGGCATTTGGACTGCCCTTGCTTTCCAAAAGCCTTGTCAGGGAGTGTCTGGGGACAGACCTGCAGTGCTGGTGGCTCCCCATGTGCTCTGAAGTTGTCCCAGGAGGGGATGGCTGTTGTGGCTGTGCTGAGCCCCGGTGGCCTCCACAGCGGTGGCAGCAGCATGATGGGGATCCTGTTGCCCTGCAAACCACTGCCCACCCCACACGCATCACCTGGCGACCTTCGAGGCCCCTGTAGCACGGTGACCCTCGGTTGCCCTCCTGCCCCACAGCCAGGCTTNTATAAGGGCGGCGCGGAGCGGTGCGGAGCGGAGGGGGAGCCATGGGTAACCGTGTTACCCGCGGGGACTTCGAGTGGGTCTACACGGAGCAGCCCCACACTCAACGCAGGAAGGAGATCCTGGGTACGTCGAGGGGCTGGGAAGCGGCCGCCGCCGTCCAGGCTGGATCGCACCCCTGGACGGGGAGGGCGAGGGGGGGGCGGGCTGTGCCGGGTCCCCCCATGTGGGTGGGTTCGGGGCGCCGGCCAGGTTGCAGAGAGCGGGGGCTACAGCTCGGAGGGGTGTTTTCCCCGTCGAGGGGGGTGGCTGGTCTCCCTAACTCTCTCGCTTTTCGGAGGAGGCAGCGGAGAGGCACGGAGGCTGAAGGGACCCCCGCTGCACCGGGCCGGGGGACGCGGGCGGCAGAGGCGGTGGCGGCTGGGTGACACTGCGGGACGATCGGGACCGCACCCGCGTCCCCACATCCCGCACTTCGTCCCGGGCCGGCGAGGGTGGCGGGGACGGGCGGCAGCGCTGCCGGGTCCGTGCGGGGCGGGGGTGACCGGGAGCTCTCCGGCAGGCAAGTTTTCCCGGTGTCCTGGTAGAGCAATAAAATAAATGAGGCTGTGGCTGTTTGGTAGAGAGCGATGGGAAGTCCCCGCTGCTGGTGAGGGACAAGGTACACTCTTGTATTTTCACGTTTGGATGGGCAGCCTTTGTCTGAGAACATGAGTATGATGGGTTGGGAGGTTTTTGCTTTTATTTTGGGGGTTTGAGAGTTTCTGAAAAGAAACAGTATTTCAGAATTGCTGCAGAGTGTTGTTGCGCGTCTCCTGAGAACATCTTTTTAAACATTTTGTTAATAAAAAAGATTTTAGCCCACGCACCCCTCCCTGGTTTTATTTGGGTTGCTTGTTTCCCTCTAATGAGTATAAAGTTTTTTAAAGATCTTTTATAAAGGAAGCCACTGCTTGTGGCTGATGCTCCTCAGGGTCTATGGTAAATGGGTGTAGTTTCTAAACTCCTCCACAATCTCATAGATTAATCCAGGATTAATCTAAATTACAAAAACATTTCCGGGATAGTTGTGGTAGTGGAATATCCTGGTCTAAGTTTGGATTATATGCAGGAAAATAATAATTATTTTACTATGTAATCATGATAGAGAGTCAAATGATGTCGTTATATAAAAGGATCGCGTCATGCTACTCATCCATTCCGTCAAGGGGACTATGTTTTGGTGAGCTGTGGGTAGGAGTCTGTACGATGGGTCTCACTCCTCGCTAATCTATTCCTTTCCTTACCTTGCTATAGAACGGGGACCACAAACCCTGATGAAATTAAATTGTAAACAGGTACTGGAGTGGTTGGGCTGCCTTACCCTTGGCACAGCAAACTCATTTTAGGATCTTTCAACTGCCTACTTGCAGCGGGTTTGCCCCCACTCTCTTTGGGTTCAAAACGAGCCGTTGGAATCAAGGTCCATCTCCTTTCTTGCAGATCCCTCAGCCCCAGCTGTTGGGAGCAGAAAGAAGGGCATAGAGAAATACAGTGTGGAAAGAGAGACATGGAAGATGTGGACACAACAATCTGTGTCTGTGTCTGACAAAGCAGAATGGATCATGAAACTAGAGTTACGAATACCCAAGCATTACCCAAAGTTATTGAAACTATCACGATAACACGTATGATACTGATCTAATGATCATCACTTTACTATTCAAAGCCTGAGAGCCATCAAACCCCTGATGTCTAGAGTATGTACAGTCCAAAGTGTCTAGTGTCTACTGAGCTGGAGTGTACTGCAAGAATCCTACATACGTATGAACAAATATCCACAAATATCCATGTTTTACAGTTTTGTATATAGCAATGCCTTGGGGACAGCATTCCATGCTGTTAAAGGAAGTATTTTCCTCAATAGGTTAATGATTTAGTTGCTAAGCACTGAATCTTGATTGTTTTCTGTTTAGGCTCAGCTTTTTGAAATGTCAGGCATGGCTACTTGGATTTAAATGTAAATTGAAATTATCCATTAGGAAAACAATATGGGCAAACTGACAAGCACATGAGGCCATTTCTTTCCATGTTAAGTGGTGTTTCCTTAAGCTGTTGCTCCAATATGTTTCTGCAGAGCAACTGGGAGATAATAATGGTCTGTGACAGTTGTATGTCCTGGCTTGAGAGTTACTGGCCCATTAGGTGTCTGGAGGATTTTCGTAGTGGGTGACAATGTGTCTGAATGGTAACTCCATGAGTCCAATTCCCCTACCATGGGCAGAGATGTCTCTCACTAGCTCAGATTGCTCAAAGCCCAATCCAGCCTGGCTTGAACACTTCCAAGGATGGGGCACCCACAACTTCTTTGGGCAACGCGTTCCAGTTGCACAGCAGAGCTATGAGCTGTGTTTATTGATAGGGTTGGCTGGAAACTGGTTTATGGCAGGACAGTGTTGCACTAGATGAACCTACTAGGGATGTGGTTCCTCATGAGTATAATTGTACCGAAAAATGCATTAACATTTTGTGCAAGGGAGTGCTGACATTTTCTCTCTTATCTTTTTTTTTTTGTAGTATCTTCCTCTTAGACTCTAGATATTAAAATGTAGTTCATGCTTCGTACCGACTAGGTGCCAGCTGCTTCTAAGCTAAGGTGGAGATCTCTTGCCAAGCTGGCACTGCGACCCTGATCATGTTATTCATGTTCCTGAACACGTTATTCACGCTTTTCAGTTTATTAAACTGAATTGTTTTGTTGCTGTTCTTTCACCCTCTTGTTTATGAAAAGCCTGTTACTGTCTTGTGTCAGGACTGAGATTTGTGTAATGCTACAGGGAGCCGTCTTAGGGGAACAGCAGCCTAAAAAATAACTTGATGGAAGAAAGTTGTTTTTCATCTGAATCTGCTTAGCCTTGCTGTATGCAGATACAGATGCTGTTAGGGGGAGATGTAATATAGGGTATAACACTGAGGGGATATTTACTTCTAGTTGAAATAGGATCTCTACTTCAGTGACAGTAAGGGTCTGTTGGATTGAAATACTTGGAGAGCTATGGTCTTGCACAGTGGGAAGCGTTGGTGTTTTTTCTCTCTTGAGAGTTGAAAAATTCACTGCTTAGATGCTGGTAACACCAAAAGCAGACAACGAATTGTCATTTCACCTGCAAACACTTTTCCGGCTGCAAGCAATGAGCAATATGTTGTGGCACGAGAAGAATGAGATCTTATTTGTGCCGTGAGTTGGATCTAACTTCATACGATTACTAAAGGTTGGTCAGAAAATGTCTTGCCTCATAGGATCCTTAAAATGACAAAATGACAAGAGATGGAAGGGGCCTTTGGAGATCATCTAGTCTGACCCACCCTTCCAAAGCAGGTTCACCCAGAGCAGACTGGACTGGAATGTATCCAGGTGGGTTTTGAATATCTCTGGGGAAGGAGACTCCACAACCTCTCTGCGCAGCCTGTTAGGAAATCACTTGTTTTGCTGCTGAGGGTGAGGGCTGAACCGATGTTGTTCACGGTAAGCTAGGAGCACCTGAATGTGATCTAACATTCAAGAACAATTAATAAACATATAATTGGTAAACATATAATTGGTTCTTTGGCAAGTTATTTTGGAGTGGAGATGGTGCAAGTGTTTTATATGTGCTCTATCCTGTAGAAAGGCTGAGATGCTAGCCTATGCGTAGGATGGATGGGTGGGTGGAGAGAGGTGGAATAAAAAAGCCAAAATCCATTTTATTTTAGCATTTAGCCGTTTTGAGTATATTAGCTTCCAGCTCTGCTCGCTTATTTAGAGATTAGTCTAGAGCTGACTAGAAGAGCTGACTCTTCGCTTGCCTATTTAAACCTCACATTTATGAAAATTCCGATAAACTGTACCTACTGAAATGTGCAAGATGCATATCTCCTTAGCTGAAATCAAAGCTCTGAATTACATATGCTCCTGGCAAAGAACCTGTGAGTCTGATTCCCCTTTGTGCTGCAGTACGTGGGCACAGTGCTGCCACTGATGTACATGTTCTCTGATGAGCACGTTCAGAATTGCTGCTATCTCAGGGCTCATGCCAATTCCCTGTGGGGTTCACCTATAAAACAAATCACATGAGCAGAAAGTTGCTGGTTTAGGTCCTTGTGGTCTTCTGCTGAAAATGTATTAAGCACAACTGAAGGCTTCGGCTTACTCCATGTTGCAGGTTTTTGTTTTGGAGGGAGCTGGAAGCCCTCTTTCTTGCATTCTTACATCCCTTTACTGTGAACCTGCTGATAGACAAGTGTAAACAAGGAGGTTGTAGCTGCTGTCATACTGATGTGCTGACACCATCCATCTCTGTTGACACGGGTGATGTGGCACCACTGTGGTACTTCGCCTCTGGTGGCCACTTCAGTTTCTTCCTTATATTCAGTCTGAATCTTTCTTCATTTAGTTTAAAGCCATTACCTCTCGTCCTGTCACAGCCGGCCCCGCTGAGAAGTTTACTCCCATCTCTCCTGTAGGCCCCCTTTAGGTTCTGGAAGAGGCTATGAGTCTTCTTCTCCAGGCTGAACAACCCCAACTCTCTCAGCCTGTCCTCACAGGAGAGATGCTCCAGCCCTGTCATATCTCCGTAGCCTCCTCTGGACCAAAGTATTCTGTGCTGTTGAGGAGCACATTCATGAGATGAGCTGCTAAAAAGCAAAACACTGTCATGTCAGGAAACTGACTTTTTTCTTTTTTTTTTTTTTTTTTTTTTTTGGTACATATACCAGCTCCAGCACAGGGCATGGGCCAGTAATGCCAGTAATGCTAACATCCTGTGCCTGGTGTCTCTTATTTGTTCTGGCAGGGACTCATAGTTGATAGAACATAGTCCACATAGTAGCATCACAGGGAAGTTTTCTTCCCTTTTCTTTAAAAGGCCTTCTAGAAGTTTCATACTGCGTAATATCTCCACTTTGACTATAACTTTATGCTGCATTTGTGGTCAAAATACAGGAATATGAGGAAATTAATTTCTTCTCTTGTTACTACTGGCTTCTCGTGGATGTGAGCAGGGCGGCTGCTCCTTTCAACCTCCACCACCTCTGTGTTTGGGGACAGCTCCCACATGCCCACATCCAAACCCTATCTGTGCCAAAATGTGCCAGTGCTAAGTATGTGGTGTCACATCAAGGAGAAGTTGTGTCTGCTGCTATCACTGAGGTCCAACTGGGTCTCTCCTGAATCATCTCAGTAGCATTGTCAGTGGGAACAGAGGGCAAGTGAGGGTTCAGAACAAAATATTCAGTCTCCTGAAGAGGAGGAACACCAAGACCTAGTGAATGACAGCTTCTCCAGAAACAATTAACTAAGCATCACTGTAGGGCTATGGTGAGTTCTCCTGGATCTCCAGAGATAAACATTAAGGAAAAAAGTGTGCAGTTAGAGTAATTTGTTAGTAGCGTTTTGGAGTGATGCTCGCCTCTAGAATGGTGACTGATGCTCAGACGCAACACTAGAGTGACCTCTGTGAAATGTTAATTCAGTAAATGAATTATTTCAGAGTCAGGAACACTTCTGAAAATATACTTGGAACATTTGTTGTCTCTGGGGTGTTGTACAAGAAGGAAATGCTGCCTCTCATCATTGTGGTGCAGATTTCAGCTGCTCTAAGGTTACGCTCCAGAGGCTGTGGAGCTTTTTTCTACCCACTGAGGTGGGTATCCTACTACCAAAATGCTTGCACTGCTTTTGTGGTATGTTAGGGTGCAAAAGTCATGCTTCTGCACTGCTGTACATCTACACCAGTATCCCCACCGTCCGAATGGCAGCATGAAGGACAAGCTGGAAGCAGCACGTCTGGGTAAGCAGTCTGCCAGGCTGAGCTAACAGGCTTTCCCAGTGAGCTGGAGGCTGGAGAATATGCTCTGGAGACATCAGAGTAGCTGGAGCTGGACTGGTCTTATTTCACTCTAAAGGGTGAATTTTGGTCCAATGTGATCAATTTTGGTCAATCAACCCCCCCAATGTAAATTTTGGGGGGGTTGAATATTGGGTTTTTTCCTCCTATTCCTGTGCCCTTTCCATGCCATGAATGTGTATAATGAAGAGTTCACTATAGATGACATTTTACAGCCATTGTCTTATATTAGTCCTGACCCAGTGCTTGTTGGGAAGCGATGGACTTAGATTATTTAGAAGCTGGTGATTTTTATGCACCTTTTTATACACACTGTTCTTCTTGAACACCGGAAAAGTGTTCAGGAAGACCAAAACACAAGCAGGGAAGGAGCAGCATGATGAAAATCTTAGAACAGGTGCCTCATAGTGTGAGACTCTAGTGGTCTCAGGAGTGGAGAGCCAGTGTCTCTTCACTTCTCCAAGTGTAACGCATAGGAAACAAAGGTGGTCTTTATTGTGTGGCTGCCACAGGTCTGATGGTCCTTTATGGCTCCCAGTTATGCCCTGCACAGTAGCCCCGTGTCTGATTCTCTGTTGGCTTTGGGATGTGGAGGTGGCTGCCACTCGTCTGCACAGCCCAGCTGACCACCTACAGGCACTTGTCACAGCAGCCTTACAGGTTTTTCAACTGTAAGTGCTCTATCATGCCTTACTAGGATTCCTTCAGCAAACTGCAAGGCACGGACACGAGGGAAAAATGAGACACATCTTTGTGTCATCACCTTCTATATAAACCATAGTCATCAGGATCGCTTCATTTGAGATTAAATGCGTCTCACTGAGGAGTGCTTGGCCTCAAGTATTGAAAGGGTCAACATTTTGTATGTGAAGTGTTCCTGAACCAAAATCTCTCTGGCAGGCTACTCCACCAGTGGGCCTTTTAGCTCCAGTGAGCTTCCCAGCCCAGCTTGCCAGCCACCCTGAGCTTTCCCTGTGCCGTGGAAACAGGAAAGGCTTATCAGTATTAATGATAAACAGACACACTATTGTGGTTTAACCAGTATGCAAAAATTTGCTGTTGGAGAGGAGCTAATCATGTGTTGCATTTAATATTAAACCTTAGCAAGTTACTTAATAGCTCCCACCTGTGATAAATGCAACCCACCTGCATTGCTGCTTGCAGATACCGTTGCTGCTGCTTGGAAGTTACTACTCCCACAGTTTTTAAATGTAATTTTCAGTCCTTGTTAGCTGCAACAAAAAGAAGTAAGTCCAAAACTCCCACTGTCTGAAACTACAACATATAACATCTCTTAGTCACTTTCCCATCCCTTTAAAACTCTTTTTGGTCAAAATTTTACCAGGCTGAGGAAGAGATTTTGTTGGTTTACACCTCTTCACCTCTTCTGGTGACTGCAGCAACTGATCTCTTGTATTTCTTATATTATAGAGTACATTCTATTTCTGTAACAGATTTTTCTAGCCAGGTCATTTTATCAAGTTACTCTTTAGAATAGATATCCTGGCATTTTGTGTAAAATTTTGGTACTCCTCTAGGTATTGGAGAACAATTTCTAGTGGGTTAGCATTTCTAATGTGAAAGTTGATTTCAGGAGCTACAAAAACAAGGACAAGGACAAAAACAAAGTAGGAAAACAAAAACCCCTGGGTTTTCTGAAGATTTTTATCAAGAAACTTGGCTGACTTCAGAAAGCTATGAACTTTTACTAGGGCTTTCCCACCACTTAGAAAATCTTTCCCCTACTTGAATATTCCGCACAGTGATTTCACCCCCTTGTCCTCACAAGGGGAAAAATTGAGAATATCCCTTTTCACATCACCTTCCACAAAGCCTGTCTAATTTTTCTTGTCTCTAACCTCTGTTAAGCCAGGCTGAAGTCGGCCAGCAGCCCCAAAAGTTGTTTGAATGGGAGCGGGAACACATCAGCCTGCTGCCCGTAGTGCTTCGTCCCTCTGGACTTCTGCAGAATTTTCAGGGTTCGTTTCTATAAAAACCTTCTCTTTGTCCTACCCCCAGTGCCTGCCACTGCTGGCAAGGTCACATGAAGTTGTGTATTGTCGGCCGCACTTGTTTATAATATATACAGTTGCATAGGTGCAAATCATTATAATCTGCTTTTATTGCTTTGGTATCATACGGTGACAGTCAGATGATATTTACTTTTCTGTCCATAAAGTAGACCTATCAGAGGGACATACTGTGCAACCTCAGGGTTGTCCTAGTGACTTGTGACTTACCTATGTAAGCTGTAATTATTGAGAAATGCAGAGTTTGAGTAAGAGGAGTGAGACCAGCAGATGGGTAAAACCATAAAACAGTGGAAATATTCACATGCAAGTTAATATTGGTTGTGAGAAGTGTGGGTTTGTAAGGAAGGGACCCGAAGTGATGAACAGCACTTAGAAGATAAGCTGTACTTCTCTGTTTATTATCTTTTTCTTACAAGGACAAATGAATGGCCAGTGGAACTAAAGACCAGTAAGCTGGTCCTGTCCTCACCTGGGTCAGACCTGACAGGCCCAGTCTGTGTCTCTCTGAAGCTGTACCGCAGGATTTGCGAGGCTGCATGAAGCTGTTGTGTCATTATTGATGTGACTTTCATGCCTGTTTCTGGTGTGGGACCTGAGAACAGAGAAATAATTTTTCTCTCTTAGAGATTCCTGATAATATTACTGACTTTCTTGTGATGTTGCCACGTGTGTAGAGTTGTACAGGTTGTAAGCACTGGTGAATGCTCTAGGAATTTTTCTTTTTAATGCTGTATTTGTCATCTAACCACAGAGCAAAACCTGGCAAGCCTGTTGCTCAGCCCTCTTCCACTGCTAGCATGTCTGAAGCAACAGTAGGAAAAGGGCTACAAAAAAGGCGATTGTATCCCTTTTGTGGAAAACAGCATCTGGTTTGGGCAAAATAAAAAGGGAAGTGGAAAAACGGGACAGAAGGTGCTTCTTAGAGCTTGAATCTGGTGTGTTTTGGTGTACTAATACTCATCCTTGTGAATGCCATGATGCCATATAATGACCGTCAGGGTAAATTTTTTATTTTGTATATGTATGTGTGTGTGTGTATGTATATCACTCAATATCAGTCACCATTAGACGTGATGCTGGCAGTGGGCATGGATGCCATACATTAGGAAAGCTTTCACTGCAGTGGCAACCCCGCTTTGGAATTGCCACTTTATAAAACTAGGGCCTCAAACATACCGTGATAAAAATACAGTGCAAGGGTGATTATTTTTACCTAATTGTGATCTAATGAGGTTTTCTCTGCATGTTTCCCTTTAGCAAAGTATCCAGAGATCAAGACTCTGATGGGACCGGACCCACATTTAAAATGGATTGTATCTGGAATGGTTTTCGTGCAGTTTCTAGCATGTTACCTGGTGAAAGACTTATCTTGGAAATGGATTTTCTTCTGGGCTTATGCTTTTGGAGGTTGCATCAACCATTCCCTGACCCTGGCCATCCATGATATTTCGCACAACGTCGCCTTTGGGAACAAACAGGCCAGGTGGAACCGATGGTTTGCAATCTTTGCCAACTTGCCGATTGGCATCCCTTATTCTGCCTCCTTCAAGAAATACCACATTGACCATCATCGATACCTTGGTGGGGACAGCCTGGATGTGGACATTCCCACAGACTTTGAAGGCTGGTTCTTCTGTACACCGCTTCGGAAACTGCTTTGGCTTTTCCTCCAACCTCTCTTCTACAGTCTGAGGCCACTGTATGTGAACCCCAAAGCAATTACACAGATGGAAATTTTTAATGCTCTTGTCCAGTTTTCTATAAATCTTATCGTTTACTACCTTTGGGGGCTCAAACCTATTATTTACTTAATAGCAGGTACAATTCTTTGCATGGGTTTACATCCCATTTCTGGGCACTTCATAGCAGAACACTATATGTTCTTAAAAGGGTATGAGACATACTCTTATTACGGACCTCTGAACTGGCTCACCTTTAATGTAGGCTACCACATGGAGCATCACGACTTCCCCAGCATTCCTGGATGCAGACTGCCAATGGTAAGTATGGCATTGCAGGAGGGAATTGGGTTTTTATAAAAGCTGCCAAACCGTCTCAAAGCAATCACTCTGAATCACAGCAATGGATTAGTTTTAAAAAAGAAAAGGATGGAAACTTTCAGATTTGTTTCTAGTGCTTGCATTTTAAGCAGGAGATTGAGAGAAATGGCTGCCAAACTGCTGGCATATTTAGTTTATTTGATGGAAACAAGGACATCTGAGCCTCAGAGGGCTCAAGGAATACTCTTTGCATGTCAAAATCCTCCAACAATGCTCTAAAGTTCTCTGTTTCTTTCCCTCAGCCACCAGGTTTCATCTCTTTGAAATTTTAAATTTAAAGTGAGGCAGGTGGCAATTACTACTTGAAATTTGTCTAACGATCAATCTGCTAACTATATTGCTTGATTAACATCAAACAAAAGTCCTTCTATTTTTGAGATGACGTAGGTATCGGGGCATGTTCTAGCCTGACACATTTAGCACTAGAAAATAAAGCCCCACTCTACATGACTTGTTTTAGATCTGCCCCACCCACAGAAACTGAGGATGCCTGATTTGTCATTGGGAAAGTGCTGTGGCTTTTCTCTTTTGAAAGTCAAGTCCCTTTTTGTTTACCTTTTATCAGTTGTGGGAATCAAATTTGCAAAGCCCAGGTGTCTAGGAATGGTTTTCAATCTCCCTCCAGGTATGTAGCTGCTCTTCTGGGTTTTAATACAAGGGTTCCTCGGCAGGTGCTCACAGTGTTAGAGGTATGTGACTTCAAAGTATTACTCCTACATACAAATCCTCTGGCATAGTAGGAAGGAAACATCTGTCTCTGATCAGATGCAAAGTTGGGAGCTACTAATGTAAGACCCTCATGAAGAAAGTGGAGGTAGAGCTGGGAAGGCTGAGGTTCAGGAGCTGTGACCTCCCCATCACTGCATATCTTCCATAACTTTTATCATCCAGGCAAACCCTCCCTTATGGGTGAACATTCTTCATCACAGAAACATCGTGTGAGAGGAGACTTTCTTGTTGCATAGAAGGGTGTGGGGAGCCTCTATATAGCCTGCAGGTCTGTTTTATTACTGTTGGATGTCTGTCCTGGAGAAGCTGGCCATTCCTGGTGAGGTTCAGAGCAGTGGGTAAAGCAGCCCCCCATTCACAGGTGAAGGTTCTCCTGCCAGGCACTCCCATTGCTGATACACCCAGTAGCTCAGCTGGGAAATATGTAAGCTTAGCTTTAGCTTCAAACGTTCAAACTTGTTAGATAGGCTTAGATACTTAGATTGCCGAAATGTAAATAGAAGAAGAGGAGGAGGAGGTTAGCTCTGCATCTTACATGAGAGAGGTGAGTGACTAATTGAACTTGCTGGGACTGTTGCACCAGACCTGATGGAGACCTTGAAAAGCTTTTCCCCACCCACAGCACAAATAGTTCAGCCTAATTCCTCGAGGCAGTGCAGCAGCTGGAAGCGTCTGCCCTCCTGTGTAAAGAAGATAGAGTTATTAGTTGAATTTCATAGGCTCATGTTCCTGTGTTTCTAACTCTTGGGCATCTGAGACTTGCCCTGCTGGTGGAGGAGATACCAGGCTTGTCAATCCTTGTTGCCTGACAGAGCTATATGGAAAACTTTGAGTGATCAATTACAAGTGGAAATCTATTATGAAGTGAAAATCCTTTGGCATAACAGTTACTGTAGAAAAGCCTTTGTCCGTTAAAGGAAGTTGATTATTCTCTGCAAATTAAGAAGCAAAACTTTTGGCCTCTGTGGTGGAAAGAGATAAGGGGATGGATCCTCCCTGGATAACTTTAATGTTTGAACTTCAGAACAGGTAGAGTTAGAAACTTCCCTTTGGCCTCCTCTGCTTTACTTCCCAAAAATTCTTCACTCAGCAAACGTCCAGGTGTTTTTCAGATCTGGTCTCCTAGACACTTGAACTTCCAATAGTCAAATTACACAATACAGGTGACCTCTCAGTATAGCTATTTTCCTTTTTAATTATTGGCAAGTATTTGATTCCTGCCTGATTGATAGCAGGGGAGAAATAGGATCATAGAATAACTGGATTTTGATCTTGGAAAGTAACTGGCTCTTCCACTTGCTTATCAGAAAAGCAAATTCAGCTTTGTCCTTTGTTACAGGTGTCTCATTCAGAACATTCTGAGTAATGTTTGCCACTGGAAAGACCTTTACCCTAGGAGTGTGACAGATTTGAAAGAGGAAGAATTAGGCTGTGCTGTAAGCCTATAGATATTCCAGATGAGTGACATGAGTGTGCAGTAAGAACTTGTCCCACTAGTATAAGAGATTATGCAAGAGACCATGAAATATAACATTATAATGAGAGACCTGCTCTAAAATAAACCCCTATAGACATACAACTTGACTAGTCTTTGCATGAAGCCTTATAACTGTGAAGTATTGCGTTCTTTACCAAAAGAGTAAGAAGATCCATTCTTCATTGTCTGAAGGATTGAATATACTTACAGTGAGAGGGGACAGGAGAACAAGGAGGAACTTGGTACTCTTCCTACAACTGCAATAAAAACTGCAGTGTTATCAGGGGTAAACTGGTTACTCATTAAGCTTGTGGGAAAAGGAAAAGACATGGTATGAAACCAGATTTATTAGACAGACAAGATTGGAAAACATGGTTTTGACATTGGTTTTGAATTGCAGATTCCATTAACCCTGTGAAGGCCACGGGGGTTAACTTGAGCACTTCCCACTCCAGTCAAGGACTGTGGAGGGAGCTCCTGTAATATGCCCTCTAGCATTCTAAACATAATTTTTCAGCTTCTTGTCATAAAGATCTCTAGCTTCTGTACAGCCCCAGGACAAAGGGTCTGTAACAGCCGCAGTCAAATATGAGGTTGCATTTAACTTTTGTGCCTATTTGATAGAATGGAGTAGGATGTGGATCCTGTTGCTGTGCTCCACAATCACAAACCCAGAAGCAACGTTTCAGTCTAAAATAAGTGATTTTTTACTTACCACACTGGTCTACTTGAAGAAGACCCTCAATATACCAGGTGCCAAGGGCCTAATAAGCTTCTTGCAGACTTTGTGATCTCTTTTTGTCTTTCCATGATACTTTCCATTCATCGACTAGCAATGAGTTAAGACTCACAATTGAGATCTGTAAGGAGGAAAAAATTGAAGCAAATGGGTGCTCTCCAATGCAATGTGGAAAGTTTGAGGAGGAAGTCAGGAGCAGAATCTCAGAATAATTTGTCACAGTGCCATCTTCTTTGAGATGGTTTGTGATCTGGCTGCAAAACTTGCTACCTGAAAGCTGCCTTCTGCAGGTTTTGTACTGCACCCAGAATGCAATGTAGAAGATGGCTTTTATAGCCTAAACTAAACAATTGTAGTTTAGTGTTGTATTTAAAAGGGAATATGCATTAAAACCCATTTTTTTTCACTCCACACACACTCCCCAAATTTTCTGGTAGTAAGGAAGACATAATTCTGGTTTACATATGGAGATGCTGAAACAAATTACAGTAGATTTAGTGGTTTTGTCAGGAAACTTTTTTGTGTAAATCCATTGTAAAAGAGAAACAACTTTTAAAATTCTTTCCTGCCATATGTGAACGTGCACTTACCTTTCAGAAGTCCTCCCTCTAACTGAATTCATTAAATTTTCTTCCCTATTTCTTTGTCAAAAACACTTTGTTGCAGCTTACCTCCTCTCCATTGCTTACGAACACCTCATACAGTTGTCCTGCCCAGAGCACAGGGACCTGGCTGATGGTGCAAGTGGTACCTGCTTTCTGCAAAGTGCTGCTCAGCACCAAGCCAAGAAGAGTGAAGAACTATTTTGTGTTTGTGTGAGTCACTGGTCTAGGGTAACCCACTCCTGGTCACCTCTGGTGGGCTTCTCCTTCAGAATGAGCTGCCACCGTACTGTGCAGGAAGATACTTGCTGGGGAGGGTCTGTTCACAAAGGCCTGCTGTGATAGGACGAGGGGCAATGGACTTAAGTTGGAGAAGGGTAGATTTAAGTTGAATATTAGAAAAAATTTCTTTACTCTGAGGGTGGCAGAACACTGGAACAGGTTGCCCAGGGAGGTGGTTGAGGCCCCTTCCCTGGAGATATTCAAGGCAAAGCTTGATGAGGCCCTGGGCAACCTGGTCTAGTTGGGGGTGTCCCTGTGACTGCGGGGAGGTCGGACTAGATGACCTTTTGGAGGTCCCTTTGGCTTCTATGATTCTATACTAAACAGATATGCTCAGTGAACAAGCAACTTCTCTACACCTGATGCTTGCAAGCAGCTTGCCAGCTGTAAGTGGGCTGCCCTCTTCCAGAATGGGGTGTGTGACCTTCTTCAAAATCACTGCTGATTAATCATCGTAATTATCTGATAATACTTGTATTCTAAGGTGCTTGTTTTGTATACAGATATAAAACTACAACTATTCTACAACTGCAGAATATGTGTATGGAATATATTTAAGGACAAATTTCCAGACTTGCATGTTGTGTCCACCTGAGCTCTTCAGTACTGTGCCCAGACTGCCCCGTTGCTCATGTTTGCTGAAGATACAGAAACTGTTGGATTGAACGTAGGCTGTTTATTGGCATCTTCCCTGAGCCATTTTTTCCTCCTTAATCACCAGGGTCATTAAGGTTAGCCTTTGGTGCCAGTGGGCACAGCCACTGCCTGTGACATTGTTCTCAGGAGCTGGTTTCTGTGAATTTCCATCCCTCTGCTTCCATGTGCAAGGGGCAGTCCAGAAAGACTTTCTGAAGCCCTTGTGGTAGTCCGACTCTAACATGATGAAGAGCTGTTCAGAGTAATGTAAGGAGCTGAGATAACATGTCTGGTTCAGACCTTTTGTTTCTTTGGGCAAGAAATACATGGAGGTTCTGGAGAGGAGGGGAATGGTAGATTTGCCATATGAACTTGGGTAGTATACATGAGGGATGAATTACTGTTGTTAATCAAAATTCAGGCAGAACTTCTAAAATGGGTGTAGGAGGGAAGGTCTGTAAGCAGCAGTGCGCTAGGGAATCACCACATCAGAGCTGAAGTGAAGCTTTGGGGACTGGGTATCCGAGACCTCCTTTGTGTTTGCATAAAGCCTCACTAGTGACTTTCATTTAAGGGACTCAAGGGAGCTCACTGTCTAAATAGTCCTCCCTCTCATCCTCTGGCTATTTCAATTGCCCATCTGGGAAAAGGGAGGATACAAAACCCAAATGAAATTATTTCCAACTGGTTACAGAAGGAGCTAAATCTGCATCTCCAGAGATCTTACCTGGTGCCTGGAACTCACTTTTTCCAGTCATTAACAAATACCTCTCAGGGAAATTGCCAAACCACATTTGAAGTACAGACCAACACTTTAAAGTAGGATATAAGGAATTATATGTCAGAGGTGTTCAGTGGAAGGTAGAATACAGACAGAACCGAACTGTATCTTCCACATCCAGCACAAGACTACCATGCCACGATCACAAGGAGTCCATGGGAGCTGAAGTACAGAGGTAAAAGATCTTAATAGCATTTGTATGTTACCCAACCTACCTCACTGGGCAGTGTCTGCTAGGAAGCTGAATTAATGAGGTAACTGGTGGTGAGTGGTACTGGCTTATAATTTAACGTTTGCTGGGATTGTTCCCTTTTCACAGACAGTCAAAATGCTGTGCTAGGATTCTACCATTACACCTCAGATGCTGATGGGACCCTCCTCCCAGATGACAATATCTGTGTAACTTTTACTCTTTGCTAGAAACCTGTACTGTGCTCAGTATAGCTGGCTTTAAAATTCTGCAGGGTTTCTAAAGCTGCAAGTCATGCTGTCCAGCAAGACAAGCTGTTCTAGAACAGACCTTTGTTTGTCTAGGAGGTGGAGCTGTAGTAAAACTGTGCCCAAGAGGTTTACATGCAGGTTTACAATAGTTAACAGACTCTGCTGCTGCATAAATATATCCAAAAAGTGGAGCATCTAGCTCGAGCAGGGTCTAATGACAACTTGGGAATCCTCATAGTCCCCTGAATGTGCCAGGTTTGAAAGCTCTTTGTCCTCTGATTCTGGCCTTACTACAAGCGTCATCCCCAACAATGTGCAATGCTTCTCTTGTGGCAACAGGATTAAGACTTGGGGATTTGTAACAGAGATGAAATTATTAGACTCATGATCTAATAATGAATCTTGCACCATTTTTAACACCAGACTGAAGAGAATGGGCCACTCCCCCAATTTCGTCTGCCTGCTGGAGGAACCTGTCTCAGATTTGCATCACGGTGGCAGGATGGAGGAATGAGAACTAAGTGCAGGCAAGGCTGTGGCTGGCATTTTCTCAATTGGTGTTTCTTTCCTACCCAAAACTCTTGGCAGACGAGTATTATGACTGGCAAGCAGGGCTTAAAATACGTGTGTTGGAGTCCTGGCAATTTATAAGGCGGATTAATCATCTCATTGTGGAGATCCCTCCACTTCCCAAATGGGAGCAAATAGTTCTGATTGGAGGCAGTGATCCATTAGCTTTCAGCTTCTGACATTGTGAGGCAAAACTTACACCAGAAATCTGCTAAGAAGTATCTAAATGTGTTTAAGTACATCCCCTTTGGCTGAGCTTCAGAAGCTCACAAGCAATAACAAGTAACTTCAGGTTATGGCTGTGCTATCAGATCTGTATGTGAAGACTGACACGTACCTGACACTGTGCAGCTAAATGGTTCTTTTTTCTCTCTTCTACTTCCAGGTGAAGAAGATTGCAGCAGAGTATTACGATAACCTCCCACATCACCAGTCCTGGATTCGAGTCCTGTGGGACTTTGTTTTCGATGACACTATTGGTCCTTATTCAAGGGTTAAGAGACTGTGCAAGCTGGCAAAAGAAAGCTAATGGACTAACTCCACCTGCTGCGTCCCTGTTTTGTTAGTTCATTTGAATGACTTGAGTTTTCTGCAGAAGCAGAAGGATGTTTGCGTGTGCTGACGTAGCATTGGTGTGTGTTCCTTAGCCCGCAGAGGATGAGTGTGAAAATGAAATAGTTGGATGTGCTATTTTAGAGTACCGATACTTTTTAATAAAGGATATTTGTGTATGTAACCCTTAGAATCACAGAATCTACATGGTTGGTAGGACCTCGGAGATCATCGAGTCCAACCATAATCTAGGTTAGAGAGAGCTATGATTATGTGAACCTTTGGTCGAGGCTTGGAATGAACTTCCTGGGCCGTGTGAGCTTTGGCCTGGTCTGCAACTGAGGATGGTGTGTGTATGTGCGAGCATGCATGTGTGAAGTTGAGGACTGGGTTCTCTTTGTGCCAGATTAGGCGTGGATGCTCTGCGTGCACAGGACTGTAGAAGCCAGGAGGACTGGCATGCAGTAGCAAATGATACTTTCTGGAGAACACAAGGCTGCCTTTAGCTCAGTGTCTTGTCTAATCTAATATCTTACTTCTGACAATGGCTGGTAGCAGAGATTTTGTGTATGCAATGAAATATGTATGTATTTTTGTACATTTTAATCGTTATTTTTTTAGCTGCTGTTTGACCCTTATTCCAGGGCTTTGTATAAACTTTTTCTAAATCCATTTCTATTCTTAAGATCTAATATTCAGTGTCGCTAAGTGGCAGAGATGAAGTGTGACATGGAGAGTCCCTTTCTTTAGTCTTCTGCTTGCTGTCTGATCAGCAGCCTGGATGTGCCCCCAGAGGATCTGGGTGGTGCCTCCTTGCCTGTTCAATAGTATTCATAATTTTTTGTTTCTCATACTTTTCCCCTCTATAAAACCTTTTGAGGGGGAAAAGGTGCTATATTTAATTGTTCCTTGCCAAGATTGTAATTAATCCTGACTATCTTTCTTGGTCTTCTCTGTATTATATTCCTTTTTGTGAATAGGAGTATGTGACAGTGAAGACATGGGGACATTATGGTAGTATTTGTTCCTAACTGCTTTCAGAATAATTTGAACTTTTTTGTTCTGTCACTGATGGTGCTAAGGGGATGGGTATTAAGGGAACATGGTGCTGGGGTTGTTTCTCTCCCTACGTGTCTTACTTTGAGCTAGTCACATTAACCTTCGTCAGCCACGTCTACCCACTGGAATCAACCTGCCTGTCCTCTGTAACTATCAACTTCTGGCTACCCTTGAATAATTCTGTATCATCAAAAACCTTAATCACCATACGTTTCTCCAAGCAGAACGATATGGGAGTCAGGAGTTCAGATGCCATCTTAAAACTTCCCTCCACCCTGGAAAGCCAACAATTTATTTTTGTCCGTACTAAGTGGTTAAAACAGTTATACAAAGATCATCTTATACCCTTGCCCTCTAACGGTATGATTTTTTTGCTTTCCTCTGGAAATCCATCTCTGTAACAAAGAAAATGATTATTCTGCATCGCTTTTGGTCTCTCAGAGTATGCTATTAGTGTGCCTGATGTCCTCAATAAACACAGTTTCATTCCTTTGTCCTACAGCACTGGGTCCTGTGAGTCCATCTGTCTTTGAGCTAGCCTGCTGTACCCGGCAGCTGAACCTGTCCTCATGTGTCAGCTTTTGGCATCTGGGCAAATACCTTTGTGATGCAGGAGCTGAATACCAGTTCATTCACAGATACTGTTTTGGTCTCCTTCTCTTTCTGGAAAAGATGAGGAAGAACAAGATTTCTTCTAACACTTAGACTTTGGTGGTTCTTCAGGTGCCTCTTCTCCCAGAGGAAGAGCTTTGTGTGGGGACCTACATTGAGTTCTTTGAATTCATGTAAGGAGCTTCAATTTTATAAATTTACTTCAGTGTTGCTGCCACTCCATGATGATATATTCAACTTCCCGTATCATAGAATTGTCTAGGTTGGAAGGGACATTTAAGATCATCTAGTCCAACCATCACCCCGACTCTGATAAAAAAAAAAATAAATCACTAAACCATGTCACTAAGCAGTATGTCAACCCGTCTTTTGACTAATGGAGCCTCAACCACTTCCCTGGGCAGCCCATTCCAATTCTTAATAACCCTTTTAAGTGTCAAAATTTTTCCTGCTATCCAATATGAATCTCCCCTGACACAACTTGAGTCCATTTCCTCTTGTTCTATCACCTGTGACTTGGGAGAAGAGACTGACCCCAGCCTCTCTACACCCTCTTTTCAGGTAGTTGTAGAGAGCAATAAGGTCTCCCCTCGGCTTCTTTTTCTGCAGGCTGAACAACCCCAGCTCCCTCAGCCTTTCCTCATAAGACTTATTCTCCAGACCCCTCACCAGCT
>VZRU01019174.1:204173-223072 GCA_013398155.1 Pedionomus torquatus | reverse complement strand
GCAGATCCACACTCCCACCCAACTTGGTGTCATCTGCAAACTTACTGAGGGTGCACCCAATCCCCTTGTCCAGATCATTGATAAAGATGTTAAAGAGAGTCGGCCCCAATACCAAGCCCTGGGGGACACCACTCGTGACCGGCACCAACTGGATTTAACTCTGCTCACCACCATTCTCTGAGCCTGGCCCTCCAGCTAGTTTTTAACCCTGTGGAGGATGTTTGGATGGTGGGTTTAGTATAACTTAACCCTGGCAACACCTTTGTAGAGAATGAATTATCCTTCCCATTGTGATTGGGTCCTGTTTGCAGAACCTCCTATTTGTTTTTTAAGGGTATCTGGGCAGGTGGGGGAGTTACTGGGGAGATATATTTGCGTGGTTGGGCAGGAACTTACTCCCACAGCCCCTTATCCAAAAAGTTACTTTTCTCAGCCTGGCAGAGAGAGGACAGGGAGTTGCCTGTAGCAGGGGCTCTGTCTGCTTACTTGGTTTCTGTTATGGGAGGCAGGGTGCAACTCCATCAGTCCTTCTCACTCTCACATAACCTGATTCTCCTCAATTTACTTACCTCCTCCCTGAGCTCCATCACTAAGCAGAGGAGCTCTTCTACCTGGGCACATCTCCCACAGGTGTGTCCACCAACGCCATCTGACACCGGCATAAGATGTCCTTAGCAATAAGGCATGTCATTACCAAGCTTGGCCAATGTCACAAGTTAATATGAAAACCATAATAAAGATTGTGCTAGCTTCTTCAGTCTGACTATTGTCCTTCTCCTTTATGGAGAGTCACCTTTCTGTAATTCCCTTACTCAGCAGTTCCATGATGCCATCACCCATGTAGTCTATAGATTACTAGCCTAGCCTGACACCGAGGCTGTGGTGTAAATAGAAGGTAACCAAAATTGGCAATAGTTTCATATCCTGCCTCCTGTTGGTATTTCCATGACAGTCCCACCTTGTTTTGAATCTGAAATGCTGGAAGCCTGGTGCCTGCAGATGTGTGGTGCAAGTGGAGTTTCAGTGTGTGTGGGTGCTGCTGGAGAACACTGTGATCCTGTCCTCCCCGTGGGCACTTGTCCTTGCCACTACCAGTAAAGTTTTGCAGAAGCAGGTGAGGTGGGTTTTTTTGTAACCACAGGGCAAATGGGTCTGTGTGAAAAGAACACTTGGGGCTATGTATAATTTTATTCTCTTTGCTTAAAAATTAATCCAGATCCCCTTCGCTGTGTGGCCACGCTGACGCTCTGGCAAGAGGCGACAGGTGGGACAAATAGCGGTATGACAGGTCAGAGTGGAGGTTAATGCCCCTTTTGATTTCTGCTGCTGTGAAGTACCTGTGGCCTGCCCTGTTGCAGCAGTACCCTCAACAAGCCCAGATGGAAGGGACGCTCTCTACAGAGCCCACAGGCAAACTAAACCTGTGAGGGGAGGAGGGAACTCCTTCTGGCAGTGCCACCACTGCAAATAGGATGCCCTGCACATCCCTGTCACTAAGGTGGGAACCAGCAAAGCACTGGTGATGCCAGGACTGCTCCCTGCCCCTGTCAGCTAAGTTTCCCCTTCCACCCCTGCGCATCTTGCTCCCACAGCTGTTAAGTGGCCCTGTGCACATTTCAGCTCATTATGTCTTAATTACATGAGACCTGCAAAGGTAGAAGAAAGCAAGGAAAAACTCGTTTACAGCAGGTGGCTGGTGTCAACAGAGGGCACGCTGTATGTAGGCTGAGTTACAAGGCAGTTATTACTGACCTTAGGCTTAATGCCACATTCCAAGGTGAGATGTGAACCGTGCCCAACTTCCTGAAGCTTAATTAAGATCATAAGAGAGTTTCACCAAATGGTTGTGATCATCTGAAAGGCAGCCATTTAGAAAAGTACTTGCTGTTGTCTGGTATGCCATTATATGGGTTTATTAATAAGAAACATATGACTACTGTATGAGATTTATGCATTATAAAGCACAGAGCATTGTTAACCTTGCTATTACTGATGCTTTTGTGTGTTCTTCTCACTGGGAGGGCTCATTCTCCTGGTCTGGGCTTGTCATATTGTGGTGTTCATCAACGTCTGCCTGCTTTAGTTCCCATGTGGACATCTTACCCTGTCTCTCACCTTCTGTTGCCATTCAACAGCTAGCAGACATCAGGATCAGTCTGGAGCTCACCATTGAATTAAACTCCAACTTCTTCCATCTCTCCCATATTTTATCTAAAGTGTAACCATGCTGTAAAAACCCCACATTTCTAACAGGCAGATAATGTTTCTTTGAAGAGTCCTGAAGGACAACTGCCTGCTCTCCAGGCCAAAGCAGATAACATTTTACAACTAACTGCAAAGCACGCCCTACCCCACCTCCTCTCCTGGGTCTCCTGGACCTGGCAGTGTCTCCTGCCTGTGCCATGCTCCGTGAGCTCTGGGGGATGTGAGCAAGAGGACAGCCACAGCCTCTCCTGGGCTGCTGCACCAGGCTCTGCTCCTGAAACCATTCCTGGGGCCTGGCTTTTAAAAGAAAAGCTTCGGAAGGCCTGAAGCAAAGCATGGGGCTTGGAAAATATTTGACAGATTTCCATAGCTGAACTCCAATGTTTGGCCTTTTGCACAAAGTTATCAAGAAGATGGTATCAAGACTACTGTGGTGTAAAGCTAGCGACAAACTAAGTCAAGCAGAAATCCCCAAGATTGCAGTGGTGGAAAGAATGGCGCTAAAGGAAAAAAAAATAAAATTGCATGACCTGGAATATATGACTGGGTGTGCACTGTTAAGTGGTCGATATCCTGTACTCATATCTTTTGACTTTACTTCCCATGAAATGAAGCTCAAGACAAAGATATTAAGAAATTACTGCCCTTAAACTTCTGATTCAATAGTGCTGTGCCAGTGATTTCCACTTGTGCTCTCCTAATGCCTTCGTTAGCCTTGTTCTGCATAACTACCTCCCTTTTATTTACTGGAAGCCCTTACTGAGATGTTTTGTTCAGCCACGGCAGGAAAAGGCAGCAGATCTGTGGCTGTTGCACCAGCTGTGACAGGCTCAAGCTCTCTCCTCCTGCTCTGCAGCCCTGACCGGGCACAGCTGCCACCTCACAGTGAGTCTCAGTCACCACCTTCTCACCGTCAACCCAAGTGACATCAAAGTGTGGGAGCTCAAGGGACAAATGGAAGAGATCCTTCTAGATGCCATGCTTAGGCACATGGAGGACACGGAGATGTTTCAGGACAGCCAGCATGGCTTTACTAGGGACAGGTCCTGCCTGACTAACCTAGTGGCCTTCTATGATAGACTGTGTTGGTAGATAAGTCTATGTGGATGTGCTCTATCTGGACTTCTGTAAGGCCTTTGACACGGTCCCCCATAACATCCTGTTTGACAAATTGGAGGGATACGGATTTGGTGGGTAGACTTTTCATTGGATAAGGAACTGGCTGGATGGTCACTTCTGGAGGGTGGTGCTCAATGGCCTGAGGTCCAGTTGGAGAGCAGTCACAAGTGGTATCCCTCAAGGGTCTGTGCTGGGACCGGTACTATTCAACATTTTTATCAGTGATATAGACAGAGGGATCGAGTGCACCATTAGCAAGTTTTCAGATGACACCAAGCTGTGTGGTGTTGTCAATACACCAGAAGGACGAGACATCACCCAGAGGGACCTGGATAGGCTGGAGACCAGATGAACCTCATGAGGTTCAACAAGAGCAAGTGCCAGGTTCTTCATCCTTGCCATCAATACAGCCTGGGGGGTGAGGTATTAGAAAGCAGCACTGAAGAAAGGGACTTGGGAGTACTGATGGATGAAAGGCTAGACATGAGCAGTCAGTGTGCACTTGTAGCCCAGAAGGCCAATCACATCCTGGGCTGCATCAAAAGATGTGTTGCCAGCAGATCCAGAGAGGGGATTCTGCCGCTTTGCTCTGGTGAAACCCCACCTGGAGTACTGTGTGCATGGCTGGAGCCCTCAATATAGGAAAGACATGGACCTGCTGGAGCAGGTCCAGAGGAGGGCCATGAAAATGATCAGGGGGTTGGAGCACCTCTGCTACAAGGACAAACTGAGGGAGCTGGGGTTATTCAGCCTGGAGAAGATGAGGCTCTGAGGAGACCTAATTGCAGCCTTCCAGTACCTGAAGAGTGCCTGCACGAAGACCAGGGAGAGTCTGTTTACAAAGGCCTGCAGTGACAGGACGAGGGGAAATGGCTTTAAGTCAGAGAAAAGCAGATTTAGATTGAATATTAGAAACAAATTCTTCACTATGAGGGTGGTGGAACACTGGAATGGGTTGTCCAGGGAGGTGGTTGAGGTCCCTTCCCTGGAGATATTCAAGGTGAGGCTCGATGAGGCCCTGGGCAACCTGGTCTGGTTGGGGGTGTCCCTGTGACTGCGGGGAGGTCGGACTAGATGACCTTTGGAGGTCCCTTCCAGCCTGGATGATTCTATGATTCTATAAATGAAACAAAGGCAGGCAGGGCCATGTGGACAATAAACAGTTTATTACCAATATGAACACAGATACTGTGATGCACCGACGTACCATTTTTTTTTTTTTTATATTGTGATAACTCTGAGACAAAGAACTTGTTGGCTGACAACTAACATGTCTCTGTTTCTTCTGGTGATGCCACAATACATTTCTGTTGGCAAAGGATCTTCATTTACATTGCAGACTACTAGTAAAATTACTTTGAAGTCATCTATCAAAAGCAAATGGTTCACGTGTGTTCTTATCTACTACTAAAAAGAAAGGTAATACATTTAAATAAGCAAATACAAAATACAAAAAAGGCTGACAAATCCAATGTGCAGTGTCAGATGAAATCTAAAAAATCCAGAAATTTAAAATTTAATATTCTTTAGATTAAGACTTTTAAAATGAAGCGGATCCAAGGCAGCAGCAAGCTTCAAAGTGTGCTGAGTCTGCTAATAAAAAGGGTATAAGAACAAAGACAGTGCCGGTGTCCTCTCTCACCATCTTGCACGACCTTGGTACACTTAGAAATGATCCGATCTTCCTAGCATTCTTAGTACCGTCCAAATGCTTTGCAATCATTATGTTGTACTGATTCTACTCAGCTCCTGCCGTATGGCTAGAAAACCAAACCAAAGAGTTAATGCATAACGTTATACCCAGTGTGATGGAAAACGCTAAGTATAGAGGTTGCAGCAAATACACGCTGGTAAAAGGATGAGTGGAGGGTAAAAGGATGAGTAAGGGTAAGCAGTCAGCTGTTTGCTTGCAAACTGCAGTACTGGCTCAATAAGTTGCATCTGTGGTTTATATGAATGTATTTTTTTTTTTTCACTGGAATGAACTAGGGAGGCTCTGAGGGCCAAGCTGCCAGGACTGTAACCTAAAGGTCTCCTCAACTGCAAGCTGTTTTGTCCAGGTATGGGTCTAGGGCAAGGGCACAGGGAATGGATTTTTATCTAGCTTACAGTCTCCTCTTTTTTCCCCCCCTTCTGTGTGAATCTAAGATGGGGTGCGCAGGGTGTGGACATGCATCTTCAGATGCCCTAATGCAGGGTTCAGATGGGTATTTTGCTGTGTGTTCCAATAACGGCTCTGAAAAATACATTTAGTCACATATTGCAGAGCGATTTATAAAAAAGTGCTGATACCTTTAGTACAGCTGTTGCACTTTTGAATGAATCAGAAAGATACGTGGTATTTGGAAAGCTCTAATACAGGTCTGAAACAGTTCGTCAAGCCCAGGAAGCCTATGAAAGATGCTGGGGAAGGATTTTCATTTTGGTACCTCTGTCCCCTCCTCATCCTGGACCTGTGGCCAGCAAGTTACAAGGGATTTCACGCTTCCCGATTGTGATAAATTGACATGCCATGGGCTACGGGCAGGCCCTTTCTCACCCTCTCACCTGTGAGAAACATTGGCCAGTGAATTTCTCACAGGTTGGGGGTGAAAATGCTCGTCAACAGCATAAAAATAAAGGATGTAAACACAACGTCACGATCAGAGCTCAGATAAGGTAGGCGCTTGTTCTTCAAATGTGTATATAAATCACAGCTGCTCAGAGAAGTCTGAAAACACCAGGGAACTCTCTGCAGTTCCTATCATCTTATCTATGGGAAATTAGTCATAAAGATGAGAAAAATAATAATTTTTCTCTTTCTTACCATCAATTATCTCCTCTTTCACTTTGTGTAACTCTCTTACAACTTCCTCCAATATTTCCTGATGAGACAAAACACAAGTCAGCTGCTCAGAATTTCCTTCTCACCAGTGGAAGAAAATGCAAGTTTAACGCGGTTGTGCTGCGTCCCCCGCCTCCGCTGACGATCGGAGCCTAGCACTACTGACAGCTATGTCTGCACTCCCAGGCCAAGGACGCAGAGGATGCTGGCATATTTATTTACACGTTTCCGTGCAGACATCTCCATCAAAGAGCAGTGAGACTGTGCTCTCTCGCTGCTCACCAGCTAGCCCTCCTCTAAGCACCTAGTTATAGAGGAAATCAGAAGACTGAACAGCTGTTTTGCTTGTACAGCGCATGCATGGGGGAAAATGGGTAGCTCGTCAAACCTCTGAAGTGCAAAAGACCTTCTCCACTCACCTGTTTCATTCGATCAAAATCTAAGGCATCCATAGCCACATCATTGCTGCTGCTCACTGGCTTCATCCTTGAGAAATGGAAGAAGAGGGCAAAAAAAAAAGCCAGTCAGTTCCTTGCCGTCAACGCCAAGCTACACCCACCTGATGGCATGGGTGAAATCCATGCCAGAGCAGGAGCAACCCGGCTTGAAGCGCTGGACCAGAGGCTCCCTCTTGTGCTGCTCAGGAGAGTTTGGCAGCCAGAGAGCAGCGCTGCTCCCCTGTGTACAGGGGAAAATGTACCCTTGAAAATGCCGCTTTCTCCTGTTGCAGGCATATTGCAAGGGAGCACAAAGACTGCACTGAAGCAGAATTTAGTCGTCTTTTTATCTTTTTTCCTGGTGTTGGGACTCTCCATAATTTCCAAATGCTGAGATGACTTCAGGGGATGAATCCTGTTAGCAATATATTTTATTGCTGCATTTGCAATCTGTAAGCTAAATGTCCACTTCGCTCTCTTTCACACTCTGTTTTCTGCACAGCAACCCTGTCTTAGCCACAGAGGCTTTAATCGGGTGCTGAAGTAATACTAGAATATAGGTTAGGAAAAAATTATAGGGAAAATAATAACCCAATAATCCTTTTGTTGGGAGGCCTGACTTCAGCAGAGCTTGTTGATAGCAACGTGAAACACAGGCGCTTTTTCTTGGCCCAGAAAAAAAGCCAATCAGCCCTTAATGGCTAGTACACCTGAGTGTTATCAGTCTTCCAGGACAGTATTAGTCAGTGGGCTGAACTCTGATGACAACTGATAAAATAAATTAAGGAAGCAGAAGCTGCTTGACTTTCTCTTTTAATCAGTAATTACATGTCAAAAATTAACCATGCTGGCTTCAAGTAACTTGGCTGTTGTTTTTGGGCACGCACTGGGGGTTGGAGGAGATTCTGCTGCACCTGAGGGTGCGTTTGGTCTTGCAACCCTTTGTTGGGAAAATCTTAACACGTGTCCTACCATCTCACAGCTCAGCTGGGAGGTCAGGCAGATACAAGTGCCACCAAACTGAACAGGAACAGAAACGGGTCACTGCTGAGAGCTTTTGAAACCTGCCCCACTTCCCCCCAGAACAGTAACTTGAGCAAGCAAAGACTGAGCAGTAGTCCAGGTGTTATACGAGGGAAAATAAAATTCTCACTGAACTCCTCCTCCCGGGATGGAATGGCATTGCAGAACACAGCTGGTGGAAACTGGATGGCTGCTTTAAGTAGCCCACATTTCACTCACATTTGCAATGAGAATGGCTTTCCTTTATCTATTGGAAACTCACATATAATTCCTAGAACCAACATGTCCCATTGGTTTCAGAAGAGCTGGAGAGACCATGTTTTGCTCTAGTAACACCGGTGCATCCCTCTGAATGTTTGGGGAGTCACGTTCCAGCATCTTTAGAACAGCAGCAAGTACATGCAGATAGTTGCCATTGGCAACTTTCTCTCTGCAGGCTATCAGCACTGTTGTACAAGTAACAGTGTGAAATAAAGGATATTTCTTTGCAGTAAATGCTAAACACACATACATCTGTGTTCTACCTCCTTATTCAGCTTATCCATCCATCTCAGTGGTCAGTATTGCAGTAACACTGGGCAGTACTGGACCAGCACTGGAAGGCATTATCTCTTTAGTTGTCCAATATCAAACTTAATCTCGGTCTCTGTAAGTAAGAACGTAGGTGATACTGCAGCTGGGGTGTGCGGACTGAGGGGACATTGGAGTCCTACTTTACGCTTCTCAGCTTTTGACACCTGTATTTCTGAACGTTCTGTCTGTGGCTGGCCTTTTTCCAGCTTGATGTTATTAACTTATTGCAAGCTTTGCTCTCCTTTCTCATGCACACACAGCAGCTGTGTGGATGGAAGAATAACCTCCCTTCTCACACTTACAGGCTCGTCAGATCATTTCTGCCTCTGCTTTTGAATTTCAGCAGAGATTGGACAATGAGAACTTCTCCTATTGACAGGGTCATCCTGAACCTGCTGTAAAAAGATGCTCCAAACCCTGCCTTCCACGTGGCGCAGGGTGCTGTCAAGCCTGTGCCTCTGATTCACGAGCACTGGTGCTTTAAGCGCTTGCTTAAGTGTAATTAATGTCTGCGATGCCTGTGCCCGCCTGAGCAGGGGGCCGTTTCCACGGAACAAGCCTTTGACACGACACACTCTACCTTCACACTTTGTGCAGCCACAGACAAAGCAGATTGTAAGAGAATGAGTAAAAGATGTGACAGAAGATGGACATTAGTGCTGAATGCTGGGACCAGCCAAAGGACAAGCCAAGATAGTTAAGAAGCCGGGCTGTTAGCCAGTACCTAGAAGACACGTGGGATTGTGTGGGGCTCTTAGCTTCACAGCTCTTCACCACTGATGGATTTCTACAGCAATGGAATGAAACGAGACATGAGTTGTGCATGTGCCACAGGGACAGCATGACCAGCCCAACAGCTAGCCACCTGCAGGGACACCCTGTGCAGCTCACCTAGAAAGTAATGAAGATACAGGCTTTTCAACAGAATTGCTCCTTTCCCATGGCTTCTTCCCAGAGTCCTGAAAACAAAACCAGAAAGTTACTGTTTATTATCTTTTCTCTGAAAATAAAAATAATCCTGAAGTTCACGGTTTTATACAGCTGCTTTCATTCAGTGAGGATGAGTGACTTATATCCATCAAAGCAGGAACGTTGAATGAGCATAGTTGCCTACATTAGAGAGAAAGCATTGGCAGAAATCCATTTAGTGATCCCTTTAATTAGGAACTAGCTAGTTAAACGATACTAAAAAGACATGGAACTGGAACAGTAGGAGGAAAAGCACAGATCACTTCTATTAAGAAATGCAGGCCAATTGCTGCAAGGCTTATTTTATTCCATACAGTACTCATTTGTATTTTAAATTAAAAACCCTTAGATTTTGTTTTAAGTTTGTTTTTTTTTTTTGTCTGGATAGTTGGCAGAAAATGTGGGTGTATCTAAAAAAAGGCAGTGAGACCCCCACTATGCAAATCTTCACAGAGAATTTACTTAATGTCGTCTACATTTCTAACTTGCAGAACATTCCCAAAAGCCGCGCTACATAACTCTTGTTACTGAAAACACTTACTATTGTCCTTGTATGCAAATAGTCTAAAATAAAGTCAACTGCTTTCAGAGACTTGAGTAACATACAACTTTGTATACAAGGGTTTGCTCTCATGTGAGGTCCTAAAAAGCTCTTTAAAAGAATTATGGGCACTCCCAAGAAATCTCTAGATCTCATTCCTCATTTCTGTATACCTTTCTCCTGGCTTCTTTCCTTTCCCTTGCAAAACACGCAAATCATGGCTTTGTTCCAAAAGGAAGCTGGAGTGATTAAATACTCATTCCCTTGGGAGGGATTTCTTTTAGCATGTATGAAAGCCAAGGTTGACGCAAGGCTGAATCTGACTGCCTTGCAGCTCACCTACTCAGATAAAGTTATTTCAACTTACCATAGGGAAAACCTATTTTGGAGGCTCCTTAATTTCACCCAGTAACTCTTATGATCAAGCTTAGTGCAACAAACTACTAGGTTAAGGATGGGTAGCAGTTTGAGACCCAAACTTCAGCTGTATAAACAGGACAGCTACAATACCAAAAGTAATGCAGCTTTTTTCTCTGAGCAGATTCAGGTCAACAATGCTGAAGACACAGATCCTCAGCTAGATATCTAGACCCCTTTAGCTAAATTGGCTGTATTGTCATTTTCTTGGCTGTGAAGCACACAAAAATCTCCATTTCTTGCTGAATGCAATTCTTAAAACAATAGGCATTTGGGAATTTTTCTGTTAGTTACTGCTGCTGCGCTCAGAAGCCAGATGATGAACCCAGAGTCTAGAGGTGGTGGAGAAAACTAGGTTAAGAAGACAACTACACCAGTAGTAGTTTGATTTAATACCTGATGAATTTTGCTGCTGCTGGGTGGGACCTCGTGTACTGGGTGAAGGAGAGGTGCTAGCATCATCCTATGAAGAGAAAGACAGGACAATACTTAATTCTGGAGATGAAGCTCGGAGTCCTTTTCTACTCTGGAGATCAGATGCAGCACAGGTGGTACAAAAGCAAGTTTCCTCCAAGCATCTTCAACAGACTGCTGGCAAGATGTGGCTCAAGTCCATTTAAACTTTAAGCTTTCTCTCCCTTTAGCGTGGCAAAATCCATCCTTTTTTTTTTTTGCTAACATGGTCACCTTTTCACAGAATCACAGAATTTTCATGCTTGGAAAGGACCTCCAAGATCACCAAGTCCAACCATACACAAAAACACAACCCACACCCTACAGTCTTGGCCACTGGAGCATGCCTTGAAGTGCCACATCTACATGCTTTCTTAAATACCTCCAGGAATGGTGACTCAACTGCCTCCCTGGGCAGGCTGTTCCAGTGCCTGACCACTCTTTCAGTAAAGTAATTCTTCCTAATATCTCGTCTAAACCTCCCCTGCTGCAACTTTATAACAGTTCCTCTGGTCCTGTCCTTATTCACTTGGGAGAAGAGGCCAGCACCCACCTCTCTAGAACCTCCTTTCAGGTAGCTGTAGAGGGCAATGAGGTCTCCCTTCACCCTCCTCTTCTCCAAACTAAACACGCCCAGTTCCCTCAGCCTCTTCTCATATGACTTGTTCTCTAGACCCCTCACCAGCTTGGTGGCTCTCCTCTGGACGTGCTCCAGCACTTCAATGTCCTTTTTGTAGTGAAGGGCCCAGAACTGAACACAGCACTCGAGGTGAGGCCTCACCAGTGCCAAGTACAGAGGCACCATCACTTCCCTACTCCCGCTGGCCACGCTATTCCTGATACAGGCTGGGATGCTGTTGGCCTTCTTGGCCAACATGATTCTTCATGTCATGATTCCACTGAATTCCTTTCGACCCTATATACCAAACCAGGCTGAATTACCACTCTAAAGGGCTGGCTGCTGCTGTTTAAATACAAACTATCCATTTCCCAAATTTATAAATTCTCTGTGATAAGGAAACTGAGGCATCTGAGGGAACAGTAGGTCAGATCCCAGTCTTTTAGCCCAGGACAGCCACTGGTATCAGTGGAGGTAGTTCAGGTACTAACATAATGCAACTAAATTAATCAATACTCCTCCTAAGTGGAAGATTAAACACTACATCATAGATTTGGATTCTTTGTTTTTCTGGGATTTATTTGTGACAGATCATAAAACCTTCACCCATATATTTGACATGTCAATATTACTTAGCAGCAAAACACACTCAGGCAAAGTATTAATTGTGCATTGTGAACTGTGAAGTGGAATTACACCCATTTTGACAGAAGATACCCCCACCACAAAGAGTAGTCAAGATACACATTAAACAGATGTTTTCTAAAACACTTTTCTAAACAGTTTGGTGCTATCAAAAAGTTTGATTATGTATATACACTAATGCAGAGCTTCAAGGAGAGAGAAGGGCCAGAAAGACAGGAAAGGCTCAATAGTTAGAAGCTAAACGATGTCTTTCATCTCTTGAGTCTATGATTAAGCAAGATTAAGAGCAATGGCTGCATAGTGGGTTCAGCAGGCAAATTCCATGCTTGAAGCATCCCTTGAGGAACATGGAACAAATAACTGCTTTTCTCCTTAAACAGTGCAAAGTGCTTATTCCTGCTCTTGCTACAAACCTTTCAGTCTGGGGCGAGGCCTCCATTTTCTGAATGGATTTCCTACTGAGCTGCTATTACTTTGTCTTTGGAGGGAATATCTCTGTAAAAGTGATCTGAGGGCCACACGGTGCTTTATGAACTTGCAGCCATGGCACAAAGCCTTCATGAGGGTTCTGGCTAGCAGTATCAATACTGTATGAGCAGCAGCTCAGAAAAAGCACCACATGGGAAAGGACATAGTGTGAACCTTGGCCTCTCTTGAAACTGGGAGGATCTCCCGCGCTTTGCCAGTTCAGCAGGTAAAAACGTGTTTTGATCTGCATGTTGAATTCAAAATTGCTGCGTCAAGTTCAGTGTAAAGACTGAGTCAAATCAAAGCTCCTGCTGAATTGCTTTTGTGGACAACATACAGACAGAACAGTAAAGAGAACAGTAAAGACAGAACAGTTAAACCAGAAATTGATCACCATTCCTCAAAGATGTCCAAATTCTACCTCATTTGAGTGTATCATGAATACATATTCTAACTTTTGAATGTTCTAATGATTAATACACTGTTTCCCTTTCGCCTCACCCGGAGACATGTTATATGCACATTCTGTGGTCTGACGTGAGCTGATTCTTGCTTTGCATGGAGGTTGGTTGATGACCCCTTCAGCTTAGCTGAAGCCACAAATAAGAAACATGAACTTGATCTCACGTTGACTTGCTCAAATGTTCAATGCCTCTTCTTAAGGGGCGAGAATCTACTGCACCCTACAACACTTCATGGAATCACAGAATTGTCAGAGATCACCTAGTCCAATTTCCCTGCTGAAGCAGGATTGCCCAGAGCACATCACTCAGGACTGCATCCAGGCAGGGCTTGAAGGTCTCCAGAGAAGGGGACTCCACGCCCTCCCTGGACAACCTGTTCCAGGGCTCCGTCACCCTCACTGGAAAGAAGTTTTTCCTCATATTTCAATGGAACTCATTATGTTCCAGTTTGTGGCTGTTGCCCCTCATCCTGTCACTGGGAACCACTGAAAAGAGTTCAGCTCCATCCTCCTTCAACACACCCTTCACGTACTTGTCATCAGTAAGGTCTCCCCTCAGTCTTCTCTTCTCCAGGCTAAACAGTCCCAGCTCTCTCAGCCTTTTCTCATAAGGGAGGTGCTCCAATCCCTTAATCATCTTTGCTGCCCTGCGCTGGACTCTTTGCAGCAGTTCCCTGTTTCTCTTGAACTGGGGAGCCCAGAACTGGATGAAATATTCCAGTTGTGGCCTCACCAAGTGCAGAGTAGAGGGGGAGAATGACCTCCCTGGACCTACTGGCCACACTCTTCCCTATGCAGCCCAGGACTTCATTGGCCCTCTTGGCAACAAGGGCACATTGCTGGCTCATGGATAGTTTACTATCTACCAGGACCCCCAAATCCCTCTCCTCAGTTCTTTCCAGCAGGTCCGCCCCTAACCTATATCGGCACATGGAATTCTTCCTCCCCAGTGCAGGATCCTACACTTGCCCTTGTTGAACCTCATTAAGCTCTTTTTTGCCCAGCTCTCCAGCCCATCCAGGTCATGCTGGATGGCTGCACAGCACTCTGGAGCATCAGATCAGACTGCGAGAAAGAGCCTGTTGACGTGGTTTGGACAAAGCTCACCTCTGAATAAGGCATCAGTTCTTGTTTATAGGGTTCCATTCCCAGGAAAGGTGGAAGCAGTTACATTTAACTTTTGATTGAATGTACAAATCTATTCCTAGATCAGCACTGCTTGTCATTGCCTGCTACACACAGTCAATAAGCCCAGGACTTCGGCTTACAAGGCAGCACATCAACGTATTTGCAAGAGCGCAACAAAGAAGAGTCTTTCACTTACGTTTTGGCTTTCCTCTTCCTTCTTGTCAGCTGGCTTGTCTGACTGCGACGCTGCTTTCCTCCTTTGCAAAGGAATACGAGATAGGACACACAGTCAGCCCTCTAGAAACACATCCTCCATGTGGGAAGGCTGATTCAGGCTCTGGTGGGAGTTATTATTTACTTAGCTCATCCCAGGGAATGTGACAAAGGCTGGATGTGCTCATTTGCGTAGGATTGGGGTGGAGGTGAGAAATCCAGACCTTGGTGATACAACTCAGGGAGAGGGGCAATATTAGGAGGCGGTGTTTAAGGCAGTAACACAGGGTACACAGCATAAGGAAATGTGTTGAAGCAGAGGAAGGAAGCACAGCTGGCTACGAAACTGGGTGAGAAAGGGCTGGCTTCTCTCTAGGGTTCAGAGAGTGGTGGCTCCTGTGTCCTACACAGGAGGAGCAAACCAAATCACCACCGGGGTTTCTAGCACTCTGTGGGTGGATCAAGTGGGTACTGCAGTGATCACATTATGTTCTCAGCCAGCTCCAATATCATTCGGCCACCTGTCCTATATAGAATCATAGAATCATCCAGGCCAGAAGGGTCCTCCAAAGGTCATCTAGTCCAACCTCCCCGCAGTCACAGGGACACCCCCAACTAGACCAGGTTGCCCAGGGCCTCACTGAGCCTCACCTTGAATATCTCCAGGGAAGGGGCCTCAACCACCTCCCTGGGCAACCTGTTCCAGTGTTCCACCACCCTCATAGTGAAGAATTTGTTTCTAATATCCAATCTAAATCTGCTTTTCTCCAACTTAAAGCTATTGCCCTTTGTCCTGTCACTGCAGGCCTTTTTAAACAGACTCTCCCTGGTCTTCGTGCAGGCACTCTTCAGGTACAGGAAGGCTGCAATTAGGTCTCCTCGGAGCCTCCTCTTCTCCAGACTGAACAACCCCAACTCCCTCAGCCTATACTCTCATCCCTGTTCCCTGCCAGAGAAAGGGCTTGTAGCAGTCCTCCTATGTGCTGAGAAGACAGTCCAAAAGGCCCTTCAACCCAGAGCCATCCTCACCAGGAAAGAGAGGGCACCATGTCCGCTTAGCCAAGATGCCTACTCCATCCACTGTGGGAAAGCTTTGGATGAAGGCCAGAAGTTAGGCAACAGGAGTGCACCAGCATGGGTTTTCAAGTGCCTTTAATGAGTGACAGGAGATAACTGCTGTCTTAAATCCACTTCAAAGGCAACAGAGCTCCTGAGCCTTGTTGTCCCAGGACTAGCAGGTGATGTTAGCATCTGCAAAATGAGTGAGGACCTAAGACCTTCATTCTGCCCTGCTTCCCGAGGAGAGGCAAAACACCCTGAGAAGCAAGTGGCAAAGAATTGAAATCCATCCCATGGAGGAAATGGACACGAGAGAGAACAAAGATGTTGGTTGATTCTCTTTGAAGAATGCATGGCAAAACTTCTTCGGTGTTAAGCCACATTGGCTGAAGAAAAAAACCCACAAATTCTTGATTTTCAAGTCTTTTTTAGGGTCTAAACAGAGCTCAAGTATGCCAGGAACTGATTCTCTAGACATCCAACTTCCCATTTTAGACAGCTAGGGGATCTGCAGCTGTTGTCTCTAGATGGATTTTGATTGTGCTGATCCTAATCCTCATCAACCTGCAAACACTAGCCTTAGTAGACCTTTTTTTTGAAACACCAATCTGGTAGGTTTTTCATTTACACTTGATTCTAAGGCGGATGAAATTAATGTCACCAAAAACAATTAAAATCCCAAGTGGCACTTAGACAGGCTTTTGAGTTTCAAAACTGCCAGAAGTTTGTCAGAAGACTTTTTTTTTCATATCATTGGCAAAAGAAAAGCCTCATTGGATTCGCAAATTGGAGGTAATAGATGTAAATTTGACAAAAAAGCAGAGTAAAACACACGTATGTGTTTGTAGGACACAGTGCTCTGTGGAAATTTTTTCCACTCAATCGCATCAATAATTTTATTAGATCAGTAATATTTTTTACAGTCTTTCTACAATATTTAGGTGATACTTTGGATGAAAAATGTTATTACGGTTACACACCTGATCCAGGGAAATATTTGCTAGGGTGAGTGATCAGTGTTAGATTTATGTCCTACAACAAGCTTAACTGGGCTAGAAATTATAGTGGTTTGTGAGATAGTTCATTATTCTGCTTGTACTTCAGTCCTGAAGCAAAGGGCTGCTCTCACGGGGGCCACTAAATCTAGAGAGCTGTATTTTATACCATCCGAGCTCTCAGAAGCATTTTCCTCCGACACTTCCCCAGCATTAGACTCATTCCCGATTTCTGAGCATGTGGTTTTCTGCTCAGAAAAGGGCCCCTGAGATCCCATGCTCATCACTCAGTTATTTCTGTACTGAACATGTTCAGTTTAAAAAACATCTTTTTTACCTTCTAGCTGCCAGCTCGGTAAGAGCAACCTGAAACATGGGGCCAGGTTCTTTCTGTTTTCTCTGCCGCCATATATATCATATATACAAGGGTTTTGTAGCAAAAAAGGAGTCCCCCCATGGTCAGTTTATTGGCGTGTACCCAGACTGCACCCTTGCCTGACACTTGTGTATTTCCAATGACTTTCGTGGCTTTGTGAAGCAAAATTTAGGAGACAATTCTATTGCTGTCAGCTCCCTGGGAAAGGATTTGCAGCTCAGTTATTTTCAGCGTAGAGGCAACACAATGCTCATGGCAGTGCAGGTGCTTTTGTTAAGATAACGAAGGGATATGAATATCTGAAGACACCCAGCTCCCACTGCCAAAATCCCTACTGGAGTATATTTTACCCTAGAACCACAGAACTGTGTAATTCTAATATCCAAGCATATGAAATGTCCATTTTGCTTGAACAGAGTCAGTTACCCCAGCATCTAGTCACTGAAGCTTACTTTGCTTACAGACATCTTCCAGTTCAGCAAGGTCAGTCTTGGTATGTAGCAGCACAAAACAGATCAAAAGGGGAACCAGTAAATTAGTTTTTAAAGCTATTAGACTAATTTAATTCTGAAAAGATGGAAAATGATCTATTTGATATTCTATACTGCTGGTAGCTTTTATAGTGTTGTGTATTTATTTAATGCTTGCCGAAGGATTGCATCCACAGTACATGTTCAGATTCCTTCTGAAATGACCAGGACGTAGAGGGAAGTTGGAATCAAACTCTCTGAACTGGAAATTGTTTTTATACTAGACAACATCGTTTAAAAACTTCAGTTCCATACACTACAGAACTGAACCAACTCTTCTTTTTCTTAGTTATCCTTTTTTTTTCACTATTCATAATTTAAAAAAAATAAAAATAGGGCTAATACCAAAACATCTAACACTAGGATCTTGGGAGTTACAGCCTGAGAGAACATTGCTGATGGAATCAGGGGAAAACAAGAAAGCAATAATAACTGGAATTAATGCCTTTTAACAGCTGGTATATTACAACTTGCTCAAGTGGAGAATAACTTGGCTAGACTGTCTGAAATACACTGAGAATCGATAAAAATCTATCTGCCAAGATACTGTCCTTTTATTGCACTTCTGTTCCTATATTTGGGTCAAACATCCTGAATGTGCTGCATAAAGAATGATTTGTCTAAGCTCCTTTCATAGGAGCTCTCTTTCAGTCTTTCCAGACAGCAACTTTGAAATAGATCTGGTAAAATGGCAAAACCACGGTGGATGTATTTGTCACCACCTTTGGAGGCAGCTACACTGCAGGGTTTGCTACAGCAGCTGAACTCTGCCAGGTACCATTGCTGCAACATCTACCTTTCGTATTAAAGACCAGACGATGCTGGCAACTAACATCTATGTAAAGAAGCACCAAAAGGACCCACAGCTAACCAAAACCGACTGCCAACTTGCTCTACCATTTGCAGCAGAGCTCACACTAGCGCTTAGTGATGTTTAAGTACAAACCTTTTTGCCAGTAATTTATTCATTTCTTCCATTAGGCCTCCTCCACCTCCTCCGCTACTTGTTCGATTGGCATCGCTCTTAGAGACCCCACTGGGGCTGGACCCTCCTGAACCATCTTCTGGCTTAAGACAGAAATCAACATTAGAATTAATGAGAAGAGTTTCATTTACGTCCACACCCTTAATGATTAGTTTTCCTACTTATTAGGAACAGCGACCACAATCACAGCCTTAAGCCAGAGACAAGATGTGTTCTGCTTTGGGAAGAAGATCCACATGGATCTTACTAAAACCAGGACAGCCTGGGTGAAGCAGATACATGGACAAATGATGAAAACACCCACAGTGCTGTTTATTAATGGTTAGGTTTAGGCACGGTTGTGCAGCCCTTACCAAAGTGGACACCTATTGACATGAGCCCTTAACAGTTTATGCTGTTTTTTGTAAGCATGGTGCAGTTTTCACTATTTATGAAGACTGACAACACCAACAGATACTACAGTGGTGGACCTCGCAGAAGTACTGACATCCTGGCAATGTGAGAACTTGCAGCCACTTGTTCATTAATATTTTCTGGAGAGCAGAAATGCTCTTCTACCAAGCATTTCCTGCTCCGCTTTATTTGCACTACAGACTCACACTTAAAAGTTCACCTAACAGCCAGGTGAAGCAGGTGTCACCATGTTTCGTGCTGGATTTGCAGACTATCACACCTAGCTGTGCCAGGCTTTCCCGCAGCAGAGAAGAGCCCACCGAGGGAGTCCCAGTGCCGCCTCCTTACCCGTTGGACTCTCCTTAGTTTGGCACCAGCCAGAGCCGCTGCGAGCCCTGACACTGACCCATCTTCAGTGCCAGCCCCTTGGCCGGCGCCGGCCGGCAGTGGGGGTGGCGGGGGGG
>VZRU01019174.1:86400-204157 GCA_013398155.1 Pedionomus torquatus | reverse complement strand
GGGGGTGGCGGAGGTGGGGGCCCCCCGGACGAAGCAGGGATCACAGCAGCGCCACTGGGATGACCAGGTGGAAGCGCTGGGCCTGAAACGCAGAGAAGGCGAGTTAGGCGTGAAAGCGTGGTCTCCTCCAGCCCCTACACAGGGTGACGTTCCCACTCCCAAGGCCATGACCCGACTACGAGATGAGTGAGCAATGGGTGGAGGCACCAAGTACGCAGAAGAATGGGAGACAGTGGTTGCATCAGCGGGCACTCAGCTACCCTTGTGTCCTCCTGTGGGACCTTGTCACTGATAAACCAGCCTTCTCCCTCCTCTTCTCCCTGGCTGGGCTAGTGTTTTATTCTGTGCCGAAATCAGAACTCAGACAACGCTTCTCAATTTTATAACTGGCATCTTCTGCTTCTCTTATAGCTTTCTACGTGAAGACAACAAACTACATCAGCCAACTCCATTTAGCTAACGTGAGCTTTTCACCAGAATTATGAGCTACAGGGACACGTCCTCCTTTCTGTTGCACAGAAAGCATGAAGCCTCAGCTCGTCTTGCAAGGTACTGGGGGGAGAGTCCTGTTCCAAGCACCCCAGAGAGCAGAGAAGCTCCTCAAAGCAGCAGTCTGTTGGAGGGGCTGGTGGTGGGTAATTTCGTTGCAACGTGTTGCCTGTCAGCAATGGGTCAGTTAAATAAATAGACCTCCCCAAGGGTATTTCCCCAATTTACACTCCCTGAGAGCAGGCTGCTCCTAATACATAATCACAGATTCAGTTATTCACTAAGTGTTATTTTGAAAGACAGGCAGATTTGGACTGAAGAGCATTTGGTAACTGTATTTGAAATTAGCAGCCTGTTTTTTTTCTTATCTAGGTTTTCTTACAATACTCCCTTATTTCTGTGGTTACTTCTACCATTACTTCACACTCCCAGTTCCATTCTTGAAATGAACCATAACTGCTATTAGGAATACTTTAAATGTTTCAAACCCTTTTTGGTTCATGAACATAATAGCTAGTAATTCATTGTGGGTACGGTTAATTGTAATTGCAAAACTACACCCACCTAATTAGAGGGTAGCCTGAGGCAAAAATTGAACCGAGTCAAAATAATGGACTGATGTGAGTTTAAAATAACTTTATTGAACTAAGTGGATTTCAAGGACTTATATCAGCTGAAGGACTGAGCCTCCGGTGGTTGCTGTAATATTTTTAGCAGAAAGTGAAAGGAAATGTCTCTCAGTTTTCTTCCTTTTCTAGGCACATCACTTAAGCATTACATGTGGTTATAAACAGGAATGGATCTAAGTCACAAAACGTATGATCTGAATTGCAAATAGACATGGCTTGTAACTGTTCTAACTCCGCAGGCTTTAGACGAGCACTAGAAATCAAGACCATATGCAAAGTGGCAGACCCAAGCCCTTGATGTGCCTGCAATGAAAAAGGTTTGCGGGAATAGTTATAGTGACAAGCCCTCAACTCTGAATGCAGTTTATACCAGGAAGAGAGTTTCTAGAATGAAATAAATTACACAAACACAGGAGGTTCTGGGTGTCTATAATAAAAAACATGATATATCTTTTGTTGGTAAGAGAAAAACCACTTAAAAAAGAATAAAAATCACAACCTCTACCAATAGTGCTACACAGACAACAAGTCTACTGCAGAGCTGGCCTCCAGCTGCAGAAGAACCCAGCCACTACATTTGGACCAGTTGAAAATAGGTTTTGTACAATGCTCACTGTCTCTGCTGAATGATAAAAATCTCCTTCCGGGCTAATATACCATGAATATGCATTGCAACAACCCAGCAACAGCACCCTAGTCTTGTAACACTTGTTTTTTTACCTTGCATTTAGCTCAGAATGGACCAGTCCTGAGTGATTTTGATACTTTTCCACCTCGGTTTGAGAAATCACAAACAGAAGGGGTAGCCTTGGGTCTCCCAGCTCTTCTTCTAGCAGTCATGGGCAGGGCCAACGGGACTTTTTGAACAGATGCAAGCCAAGGCTTTATACAGGTCCCAACTCATTCAAAATCAATACTTACTCAAGAGGGTAATGGCTGATGAAGTCATGTAAGGAGGGTTCCTCCTGGGCATAGCCACCTCAGACACAGCAGCGTACAGGGGAGGCAATGGAAGACAGTGTGACATGGGCTGATAGCACTGTGGAGGACGAGACGATGGATGGGAGGATGGGGAGGGAGCCTGGCCAAAGGAGCTGGGGGGGGTGGCGATGGTGGGCAGCGGGGAGGAAAGTGCAGCTCCTAGGTGTGGAAAGAAGGACCCATCCGTGCTCTTGACATGAGCCACAGAGGGGCCTAAAGCAATTTGTTCTTCAGGATGGCCATGAGCAGGTGTATCTGCCAAGGTCTCCTGACCTGCTTTATCTGTGGGTCCCTTGAACCTGTCAGGTGGGACAGGAATCACAGGCAAGATGGTGTGACTGCGTGGCTGCAGGATGTTGGGACTGCGTGGCTGCAGGATGTCACCCCTCTGCAGAGGTGGTGCATTTGTGGCGGGGGAAGCAGAAGACCGAAGAGAGTATGAAAGAGAAGAGCGCCTGAGAGGCTGGTGAGAGGCAAAGGGAAGGTGGGAAGGATGGGGAGGTGGTGGAGACAGAGAGGTTCGTCTGATGCCTGGTGTTACGTTCCTGTGGTTTGGGCAGGCTGGAGGGGAGGAACCTGGGGCTGTTGGCAGCTCGGAGGCTGAGTGCCTGTGCAGGAGCTGCGGGGGCTCCCCAGCTCTCCGTGGGGATCTGGGAGAGGATTGACTGGTGGGCTTGGGGACAGCAGGTGATGAAGAGCCAGGGCTGGCAGGAGGAGGTGAGGACAGCACAGCAGTAGGGGCAGAAGCACCCAAGTCACTGCAGGCAGGCAGAGGAGGAGGGAGCTGAGAGGAGGGCGAACACACGCTTATCTGAAGGGTGGAAACTAAAAGAACAGAAAAGACAAATGAAAATAATAAGATGGGTATGTGGCAAGGAATGAAACCAAGGCAAAGCAGAATGGAGAAAAAGAAATCACAAAGTGAACACGAACAGAAACTCAAACAAAGCAAAGAGGAGATGGTGCAGGCACCGGCTTGGAAGTTTCCAACCCTCAGAAGGACCAGAGGGCTGTGCAGAGCAGGATCTTGGTGACACCAGCAGGGTTGTGTGCTCGGGTGCCAGTGAGGTTCCTCCAAACCCCGTGTGAATATGAGTCAGGATCATGAGCATCACCCTTTGCACCCAGGGCAGCTGCAAGTGACATTCTGAACACAGCAGGGACCACCTCATAGCCAAGGAGGGGACAATCAGAAGCTCCTGGAAGCCACATCCCGCTCCTTGTGGATGCTGAGGCAGGATTTTGGCTATGTTCCCTATGCAGAATAGCACACAGCAACCTCTGCCAAAACAGAGTCCAGCAGCTTCTGTCACTGACTGAGGTACGTGTGTTATGTCTGAACTGGTTTAAAGTCAGAAAACTAAAAGGTTGTAACTGCTGAGGAAAAATGTTTCACTTATGTGGCCAGATTAACTGAAAAGACTTCCCCAGAGCAAAATCCCCAACACAAGATGGCCATCTTGGCTTACTCCCTTCTGCCTTCTTTCACAGAGGCAAAGCCATACGTTGTAGTTATAAGCTATTCCTGTCATCTCTTCTCTCAGCTTAGTGCAACTTAATATGCTACAGAAGATTTTTGTAAGCTCATTAAATATATATATTTTTTCCATTAGGCTCACAGAAGACTTCTTACTTCATGACCGCAAAATCCCCACCGATGAGTATCTAGAGCTGTATTTTCCTCTCTGTGCTGCAGTTTCCTTTGTGCTGCAGAGCGATGGGCAGTGCCTGACCTGGCACACCCAGCACCCCTTCGTGCTGGCATCACCTGGAAATACGGAGTCACTCTCAGGGTGGCTGTGCTACCCCCTCTCCTCACATGCATGGAAGAAGCTTGGCCAGGCCCTCTTGGTGGGCTTAAAATCCCCCTCAGCTCTACACGGTTTGCCAAGTGGAAAACCTGCCTAGCTCCACCTGCATCCTCGGACCAGAGCCTCTGTGAAACAACACAACTGTGCCTACATCTGTGGAAGTCTCTGGCTGAAAAGGCTTTAAAGTGTAGTCATAACTATAATCAGTTTTAGCAGTCTAGCTCTTTTGTAGCACCATGCAAAACCCAACTACAGCTAGAAATGATGAGACTATCTGCTTGGTTTGATACGTGCCTGTGGTAGAGGTTCTTCTTTCCAGAGATTCCTGGCGCTGTTGCTGTTGCTCCATCACTTGTCTAAAACAGCCATAAAAAAACACTCAGTCAATTACGTATTCTTTACAATTTTGAGTAAAAGCTTTATACATGGAGAAGCACCCATGCTGTGTGTCTTGAGTGGCATGAACCAGTCCCTCAGAGAAATGCTGTTCCCATGAGATGGAGATGGCTCTGAATTCACTTGCCCTGGCCACAGCGATGCCATTGCACATGTTAGGGAAACGTAACCAGGACACTGCCCTGCACCTGCAGGATACAGCAGGGGTTGGATTGATCCATTTAACATAACACCTCAAGAGGCTCTGCAGGAGAAACAGTGCCCCAGGTCTAGGAAAGCAAATCAACCATACGTGTGGTCAACCTGAAGTGGGTGAACATTCCCAGGACAGAGTAAGGGGCGTATCACATAAAATAATACAGTTCTGGGTCTTTTACAGCTCAGAGGACTTGTAGTGAAAGTGAAAATATAGGGAAGCTTGATCTGCATTTAGTTATCGACTGTACAAAACCTGTTTTGTCCTGCTGCTCAACCTGGCTGACAACCGGCCACCTGATGCTCCAGAGCAGCCACCTCTGTGCCAGCCAGCATGACCACGGGGACCATGACCTCCGTGTTTCCTCCACAAACGAGGATCACAGCATTGTACTACTGCTTTTTTGGCACCTTCTCCCCAAGGAGTTTCTGGCTCCTGTGCTATCCAGGCCCGGTGTCCCATAGGGAAACAAGCTGCCAAGCCTGTTCCCAGTGTCTGCTTCCCAGAGATGTGCAGTTCCCAGGGTCCATCAGCAGAGGTCTTCTCTAGCTCGCTTTAGCACTTCTGCAGAAAGAGCTGTCACTCTGACCCCGGCCCAAACCCTCCCTGGCGCTGCTCCTGTTAAAAAGCTTGAGCGCTAAAAACTAGACTATTTGCCAGGCTTGTTACCACACACATGGATATGGACTAACAATTTCAAAAATACTAAAACACAACTCTGAAATTACCTTACTGGAGCACTTAGTAATAAGGTTTATTATCCTTTTCTTCCACGATTTCTAGACCAAGTTTGACTTGAATTCAATAGATGGTACAGGAAAATTCACAATTATAATTATTTGCTGTGGAGGGATAAATCCTAAACTGTTTTATTGTTCAGGACATGCAGTCCATTGAACACTGGAAATTTCTCAAAAACTGTTATAGGCAGCTGAGAAAATTATTACATGTGCAAAGGAGAATCAGTTTTGAGGAACAGCCATAATTGGCTGATTCAACTGGTTTCATTTAAGCTATGACACTTGAGGCCAAATAAATACAAATCTTTACTTCAACACATATCCTGGCTCTTACTTGATAGTTATGGGCTGAACAAATACACAACAGCATCAACTGTTCTGCTAAGATTTCAATTGTAAAGACATGTACTATGAATTTCCTAAGCATACCATCTGCTTGGCATTTATTAGCAAAATTTGGTGATGAAGAGCAACTTGACACATAGATTTTCCTCGTTAAACCTGGGGGAAATTCTAGTTTATTTGGAGGATACACCTAGAAAACTCCAGCCTCATAGACCAGGAAAGCAATACAGGTAAGATGTCTCCTAGACTTCTCTAAGACATTAGAGTTGCTGCTGAGCAGATGCAGATGTGGGATGCTCCCCAAAACAAGGGTCAGCCACTGCCATCTGAAGTTGCTGGGGTCCACACCAGCCCTGTCTGCCTTTGGGCAGAAGCAGTCTATGCTGGCCAAGTGCACCCTCCCACACATGCTAAAAGGAGAACTTCTTACGCTCTTAGGAAGTCAAATGTATTCCGGTGGAACTAAATAAAGCCCAAGATTGGCACAAGGCTGCATAAGGAGTATGCAAAGAACATAATATAAGAAGGGACAAATTACACTCTGACTTATAAATATATTCTTTTAACATGATTTGTGTAAAGGTCTCTAAAAAATCTTTTAAACAGACACGTTTGCAGGGTAGTTACTATAACTTCATTGCCTTGCCTGCTTATAAGATGTTCAAAAAATGCTAGGCCTAAAATTAGGTCTGCTCTATGCTAAAGGAATGCATCAGCGTAATTAAAGCTGAAAATCCTCTAGTGCAGATGCAGTAATATCTAAGTGCATCTACTGGCATAGCTTATTCCAGTCCAGTGGAGCAAAAGAAGCTTTTCTAGAACCATGTGCCCCGTAGCAATTGAATAAAATCTACCTAAAAGGCTCTTACTGTCCCTAAACAAAAAGAAAAAAAAATATTCTGATGTAGATAAGCTGCTCACACTTTAAACGTCCAGTCTAGACACCTAAATTTGAGGTCTGAGTTACATACGTTATGGCCTGATGAATCAGTGATTTCCACTGGTTATATGTAGTTTCTCTACACTTTTCTGGTGCTTTTTTGAAGAAGGAAAGACAGGATTCTAAATGCTCATTGCGGGCTGTGTAAGGGCCTTGTCTGAAATGACCTATATACATGGTTTTGTGTAGGGACCACTGAGAACCGCAGCTGTGGAGCACGAATGCAAACAATATATTGCAACACTTCGTCTCTGCTGCTTCAGGAGAGTGTGATATTAATCTACACAGCCCACAGGGCCCGGGCAGCTCCTGGACCCTGCAAGGGGGGGGGAACCTTGCCTGCTTACAGGTTGCACCTAAAATGAAAGCAGAGCCCACTGAGCCTGTCACGTCAGACCAACATCTGACATCTTCAGTGCTGAATTATTCCTGCAGGTCTGGTTCTACTAAAAACCTTACAAAGCCATTCGTTATTAGAACCAAACATCGGGCCAAGTCCTCTGGAGGGCTAACTGTGCTTGCTGAGCCTCCTCTCATTACAGAAGCAAAGGCAGACACCTCATTTAAGCAACGTCAGGCCCCAAACGTGGAGCAGCGACAGGTCCTGTTGATTTCTGTGCTCCAGCGCGCTCCTGATGACACGAGGCTCCCCAGCTCCCCAGCGTTACAGCAGAACATTCTCTGGTGTTTACCGTACAGCAGCAGAAACACTCTTGTAGTGAACAGGAATATGGGGAGCACAGGTGGTTTTCTGAGGGGGTACAAGCCTATATTTCATCAGGAAAGCACAAGCCTGGCTAAGCGGGGCTACTGGTGTGGACACCACTGATGCCGGGCAGACAGCATGGACTACTGGTCAGACTGGAATGGGACAGGCATGTTTTATACTTAGCGAAGGGAGCTGATGATACTGCTGCTACAGGGATTTCTACTGCTTCTACAGGAATCTGGGGTGAATCAGCCAGGCTGAAAAGAGATGAGCCTCATAATATGATTATGAAGATAGGCATGTAAGGATGGACACTGCTTCTCACCTTCCCTTTGACATCAAGGAGACCACTCCTAACAGCTAGAGAAAAGGCCGTGTGTAATAACAGCACAAAGTCAGACATAAGTGTAAAGGCGAAGGGTATAACTTTACATTTTCATTTATTATCCTGATTCAGAGCAAAATACTGATAAAAGGAACCATATGTGATAAAGAAAGCCGCCTATAACGTAGAGTTATTACTGACTTATTATTGAGAGTGTATATGATCCATTAGATGCTTCCTGTGCAACATGACTGTCTGCAGTGTGCCGGTGATCCAGAACAGGATAAAGTTAGGCTTTTTTAATGTGCTTGAGAAACACATACTCTACATCTTGCTTTTGAACATGTTATGTCTTTAACTCTGAACATCATTTGCCTTTGAGCAAAGAGTTTACCTAGAGCTTCAGTTCACCCTTTAAAAGTCATTATGGAATCATTAGCAATAATTACAGAAAAATAAGAATCAGCTTAAAACAGGTACAAGTAAATAGAACAGTGCTTATTGGTGAGCAAGGATTTCACAGTCAAACTAGAACACTACCACAACTGATTAACTCACCTTCTCTGTGCTTCCATCTCATCTGGAGATGGCCCATTCTGGACCTGGCGCTGGGCAGCTGGACCTACAGAAAAGAACAAAAGAATGCTATTAGGAAAGCAAATGTGACCGACGTTTGCAAAAAACACAGGGGCTCAGATTAATTGCTTCTCCATCTTACCAGGAGACAAAACCCTTGAGCATGATTGTCCTCTCTTTGCCTTATGGTTTTCTTTAAATTAATCTTTGGCAAAATCATTGCCTCCTATAAATTTTTTGTCCCACTGGGAGAATCCAATAGCTAAATGTGTGAGCAGATTCGCTCAGAAACTTGGCATCCTGATAGCTGTAGACTATACACTAATACCTTGGTGAAGTTGAAGACCCCTAGTTTTGCAGAAGATGTCCTGTGGAAGCACTGTCCATTGCACTGGGATGCATTTCCAGCTTCCACAGATCTACCCTCCCAGGATTATTCTGTGCTCGTACAGTAATTCAACCACAGCGCTGAGTTTGTGAGTGTAAATGCTAGCTGCTCTGATGCTGAGCATTCTGAGAATAAAACTAAGTGTTGGTAATATGGGCTATAGTGGTCTTGTATTCAGTGGAAGGAGGATTGTTCCATCAGCTTGACGAGGTGGGCTCCAACTGGGACTAAACAGGCAAGAGTTCTATTAAATCAACAGCAATATTCCTGATAAACACCACTGAGAAATAAATGAGTTATATACAGGAAATTATTCTGTCTAGCTTATTTTTCTAATTTTTCAAATGTAATCTTTCATCCTTTTAAAAGTTATCCAACAAGAGCAAATCAGAATTAAACACTTACAGACCCAAATACTTCACTCACAAAGTGCTACAGATCTTTCTCTCAATTTTCTTTATATGTTTCTGCCAGGCAGAATGTCATCTAAAAATTAATTTAGAAAGTATGACTGTGTGAAAATAGGAAAGGTAACAGAAATGCATCGCAATCAGAAATTCCAGCACGTGGACTGATCCCGATGAAATTGTGCATTATTTTTGAAACGTGTTTAAGGACTAACATTTGCAGAAAGGGGACAGAGTACTTTCTGAAAATTGGGCCCATGTATTACAGTTTTGGGCATCCCAAAAATGCAGCCAGTGACACCCACTGATTCAAAAGCTCTGACATTTAAAAATATCTTAGGATTGGGTATGAAGCGAAGACAGTTCACTTCTTTAATGTCTCATAACTGACAATTTAATATTGTTTGTCATAGGCCTTCAGCAAACTATGTAGACAGAAATGCCACATTTTGTAAAGATCACATAAAACAGTGAATAGGCAGGGGACAGGGTGGTGTCTTTGGGAGCAAGCCTCAGGAGGAAACTCGGCAGGTCTTTAGGAAGCACAAGGCAGGAGGCTCATGTGTAAGGGATATAAGGTGTGACGAGGACACTGTGTTACTGTGTGAATGCCTGTACCGAGAGCCTTCACCACTGAAGTGAAAGAAGGCTACCCATGGTCAAATTCCACCATGACAAGTCCTAGCTGTGCTCACCACTGCATACAATTTCACCATAAGAGAATTTCCCTTGTATAAAGAGGCAGAGCATCACACGGATGCCACCACTCTGCTTAGATAGAGGCCTAAAAGTAGATGCCAACCTGAACAATAAAGACCAGAAGACGAGGCGGCACAAACAACATTTCTTCTCTGGCAATAAATCATGTCAAAGTATATAGGCTCTAATGATGGCATCTTAATCTGGTACTTTGTCATGAATCTTCTCCTGAGGCCAAATGCCCACAAAAATGAGGCAGCGTGGTCAGTGTGACTAGTATGAGACATCAGAAGACTATCAACACCATGCAGAAAAAACCCCAACTCCTTCTTTTACTGTAGGCACTGTTACAAACTGGCTGTGTAGGTTTAAAACCAAACAAATCCAACCAAATCGATGTGGAGAGCAGCCTAAAGATATCCTTTTACGGCAAGGTTACCACACACATCTGGAAGTTGGCATAGCTGCTTTTTATCACCTCGAGCTTTCTCAATCTGATCTTGTGTAGCAGGCAGGTTAAATGAAAACCTGTACAAATGGGTTTTCAACTCCAGTTCAATTTTCATCATGAAGGAGTCCCAGTAAATTCAGTCAGTTTACTTACATTTCCTGGTATGCGTGTGTCTGCGTGCACGATTAAGGCTACACGTAGAACTAAATACACAGCTTCTGGATGCAATACATGGTTGCAAAATCAACACTGCTTTAAAAAAATCGTCTGTGGTACAGCAAATACCTGATATATTCCCAGAGCAGACCACAAGTCGATTCAGACAATGGTACTGGAAAAATTTTCCCTCACTTCACTGAAATAATTTAATTTCACTCCCTTATTCAGAGATGAGCTCCACACATGAAGAGTCACTGATTTTTTCTTACATTAAAACCCCAGCTGACTATTTCGGTTGGCAGCATTTTGTTCTTATTATTATTTGGTCATAGCGTGAAATAGTCTTAAAATGAAGAACCTAAAGCTCCTAATTATGTTTTGAAATTGCCAATTTCTTCATAGCTTCTATAGAAATGCCCTCCTATTTTGGCAGACAGAACCATGAGAAAAAAATATCAGAAAGAATGAAGCTACTTCAGACCTGACTTGGAAAACTAAAAAAACCTCAAGACAACATTCAAAAACTCTCTGCATAAGGGGTGAAAAATGTGCAGATATTTTTATTTGCACTCTAATTCAAAAAGCCAGGCAACCTTTCAGATGCACAGAGTACACAACTGCAGACCCACACAATACCTTAAATAGTTTCTCTGATATCTTGAGACATATAATAATTAGTGTTTTCTGAGTAATGACTAATTCCTCTCTTTCAGGGTTAGCTTTCTTATTTACATCAACACACTGCAGCAAACCACTGTTCTTCTACTTAAATCTTTTCCAAACTAATTTTTCTTCTATTTTACTAGTGAGACATTAAATAAGTGAACTGTCTTCACTTCATACCCAATCCTAAAATACCTTCAATGTCCTCTTCTGCACATGAGGTTTCTTTAGCACCATTTTCTTCTCAAAACAATTTAGAAGTGAAGTGTCCTAACAAAGCTGGGCAGCAAAAACAGGTGAGCGTGAACAGAAGAGGAGGACGAAGCTGTAATAGGTAGTTTGTCCTCTCTTCTGTGTAGAACAAGCAGTGGAGTAAAAGTTGGTACCTGAGGAAAAGCCTAGACCATCTGCGGTGGTCAATCAGAGCCTGTGAGAACCGGGATATCTGTTTTGTGTTCCTGCAGAGGCTTGTATTGACCAGAAGTGGTTGAAAAAGTGTTTGAGGGAAGTTGTATGTGGAGTTGCCTTGGGATAACAGGGTGTTCAGGGCAGGCACACTTTTGCTGGGGTTACAGCTCTTCTTGCCACCATCTGGGAAACCTACCCATTCTGTTTGCCACTGGTTGTTGTTTTGCTTGAATTACTCATGAAAGAATTCCTTCTGGCATCGTGCTTGTGATCTTATTCAAACCAATCATTTTTCTATAGTAATAGAAATTGCAAATTTGCAAACCCTAAAGAAAAAGGTTACATGCACTAACCTTTGGTTTGCCTGTTTTGGCAACCAATATTTTCTCTGAGGTGGCTAATACACTTAAAAGTCCAGCCCAAGGTTTCAGGTCTGTTCATTGCCAGAAACAAATTCTGCTAGATTTTCCCCCATTCCCAACTTAGACTTCTCGGCAGACCCAGGCACACCACCATCTGATGTGATGTCTGCAAACATCTTCGATCTCCATAATGGTGGAGCTTCTTGCTTCTCTCACCCTTGAGCGTGCTTTTAGCATGCTCGACCAAAGCTCATACAAATATTGAAGGCAGGGACTATTTTTACGCTTGGTTCCATGCTTGTATGCTCTGCACTGCACATACAGCAGACACCTGTTCGACTGAGGGTTTTGAAAATTCAAGGCAATTGCTAGGTTTAACTCCTCTACATGTTTTTAGATATTTCTCAGACCTGAGCAGACATGACCAGGACATGCTCTTGGTGATGGCATCCTCATTTAAACATGTTTCTCAAGTTGTCCCGTAAGCTGCCTCCTCCCCTGACAGCCTTTGGGAACAGCCCCACAGAGAAAAGCGCTTCTCAGCACAACGACCAGGAGAGACAGTTTTGCTACTGACCTGTTTGTAGCTTCAGAGCTGTTGCAATCTACATTTTTAGCAACTAATTAATGCAGGAGATACACTGTGAATGTCTGAATTTCCTCACTTGGTTGCTTTGCAATAATTAACCGTGTTTTTATATAAGCATCTTGTGATTCAGCTCAAGGCAGATTTTGGGAGTGCACGGATGTTTTCCGTGTTTGCTGCTTCTCCTCCCGCTCTGCCCTTCCCCAGCTGTCCCCAAAGACGTCGATGGGGATCTCCTGGCAATAGGGTACAGCTTGGCGGTAGCTGTAACAGCTGCCATATGCTGGTGGCCGCTCCTGCACCACAGTGCCCTGCTGCTGCTCAGAGATGCCCCCGTCCAGACCCATAACCAGACACTAAATGTGAGCAAAGCTGTCACCGAGGGAATACTATTGCTCTGGCTTCCACTCTAGCCAAGCAAGAAGGTGCGACTGAGAAGGAACAATGTCATCATTTCTCTCCTGCTGGGGAAATCCTAAGCAGTGTTTCTTTTTCCTCTTCTGCTTACTTTCCTCTTCTTCTTATCTACTTCTACCTGCAAGCCCCACTGACTGCATGCACTCAAGAAAATGGCAAAGCTAGACTCATTTCCCTGAGGAACCAGGATTTGGTGTCTCTTCAAAACAGAACATTCAATCTAACCCACTTACAGATCCAGACTGGATATTAGGAAAATTTTCTCCACCTGAAGTTAACAGACATTGGAACAGGCTGCCCAGGTGGAACCACCATTCCTGGAGGTAATCAAAAGTGCATGGGACATGGTTTAGTGGTGTTTTTTTGCAGTGTTAGGTTGACGGTTGGACTCAATGATCTTAAAGGTCCTTTCCTTTAAGAAAGAATTCTATGACATTTTATTCGTCTTACACACTGGAAAGAGAGCAGCCACCAAGGGTAGGTTTCTGCAACCCCTGTAACATCTGTGGTGCTCATGGACCAGCGTGATGAATGTGGTGGGCTAAGGTCCAGGGTCAGAGCTGACTGAGAAATGTAACTGGCTGTAACATCATGAGACTGAAAGTTTTTGTTCTTTTTATGAACAGAACAAGACGATTTTGTGTGAAAAATCCCACAGCTGATTATGGGAGGAGAAGAGGTGTCAGACAGACAGCTCTCCCTCATTGCTTGATGGTTTCAGCACGTACTTGGATTGTGAGAGGCACGAAGTCTGACCCATCGTCATTTATATCCTGGGAATGTGTCATTAACACTTGCTTATCCTCAGCAGAACAGAAGAAATCATTTCAGGTTACAACTTCCTGCACAGGTTTTGTTTCCCACAGAAATACCTTCCCAGTAAATTGGCATTTCCTGACAGAATTAAAAAAACACCCGCAGTTGAGAAAAGCACTTCTGACCAACTCACTTGGGTCCAGCCTGGGTCACTGTTGCTGGTGTCAGGGCCCCAGGAAGGCCATTCTGGCTGGGCTGCTGCCAGCTCCTGCAGACCCAAGCCAGGGGGAGTGTCACCTGGATGGTGCATTTTGCTGTCTTCACCACAACCTCTCCCCTTCACCCCAGACAACCACAGCCTCATCCCTTGCACCTGGCTGGACTGCTGCCCAATCCTCCTGGCTGCCCCACAGGTGATGTGAGTGTGAAACCAAGCAGGCTCCAGCTGGAGGAGGGAAGTTCTCTGTGTCTCCTTACACCACTGCTTCCCCACGTTTACAGCCTGGCTGTAATTTTAGCTCTCTTGCCTCTGTTGGGCAATCACGCTGCTGCTGCTGAGGCTTTGTCAGCACTTTAAACATCTGCTTTGAGGACCTCAACCTGTTCTCAGTCTCGTGAGTCTGTTCTGGAGATGTCCCGTCCACATGCCATGAGGATGTGCCCACCAAAGAAACCGACATGGGAATCAGGCACACCACCTCTGTGCCAGTGACACTGCACTCTAACTCATTAGTAGAGACAATTATCCCGTACAAAGAGCCGATCTAATTAGCCTAGATAAAGCAAGTAGATAAAGCAGGGTGCCTATACCACTTCTGAACATCCAAGCTCCTACAGCCAGAGTTGGATGACCTGGCAGGTCACACAGACCTAAATTTCCTGGGCGAGTTAATGGACTGGGAAAAGGGATCACCCCATCAAGGCAATTCCATGCCGGGGGGGTTGGGACATGGCATGTACTACCTCATCTGACACGCAACACTCATGTGTCAGGCATGCAGCGGGGAGTGTCTGTCTGACAGGGGACACAGGGGCTGACAGACAGGCAGAAGAACGGGGCAGTTTTGTCTGTGGGTCACCAGTGGTTTAGTTTCAAAAATTTTAACACCATTAGGGTTTTGTTGTGTTGTTAACTGTGCGACAGAGTGCCTACAGCTCTGTATGGCATCCTGCTGGATCATTTGAACCACAGTAAGCAAAGCCACCCGTCAGCGCGGAGCGCACCCACCGAAGGGAGGGTCAGATACAGCCCCATAAAGCCTGCTTTCAGGCAGGGTTTGCCTCAGTCCTGTTAAACATTAACTTCAAACTGAGTTTCAGAGAATGCTATTCACAGGCTGGGTGCCTCCCAACAGAGCACGTTAAATACCTTCTGTAACATCATTTACACGTGGACCAAACTTTTCCCTCTGAGAACTGAGAAGAACTTTACCAGCCTTAATTAAGGTTCACCAGTGCTGTGAGGCAGAAATTAAGTAACTTGATTATACCCAAAGCATGTCTACATAAGGAAAAATTGTTTGCATCAATTTGCCTGCAGGCGAGATTTGCTACCAAGGCAGTTAAACCTATGCACGAGGTCACCTAAGGCACCCTTACTCTGCTGCAGACCAGATTAGTTTTGGTTTGACCTAAAGCAAGAAGAGCGCAGTGAAATGAGCATTTCCAGCTCTGTGCCAGAAATTTTCTCTTCCTCCTTCCCTTGTCCACTGGTGACCAACAGTGCTGCAAGTCGGTGGTAGCGAAAAGTAAAAAACGTCCTCTTAAAACCATCCCAGCAACATTTTGCACAGTCTCATTTTATCTTATACTACACCAGACAAGGAGCAGTGTGTACCCTTGTACCAGCTCTCAGCTAAACTGTAGAAACTCCCAGCTTAGAAGGTCTTAAAAGCACCATTCCCAAGACTGACATTGCTTTGCTTTTATCTTTTACCTTTTACCCATAAGATTAGCGTAATCTAACATGAAACAGGCCCTCCTTCAACTGAAACAAGGGGTCTGTATGAAGTTATGGAATCACGGAATTGCCAGAGTTGGAAGGGACCTCTGGAGATCATCCAGTCCAACTCCTCTGCTAAAGGAGAATTGCCCAGATCACATCCCTCAGGATAGCATCCAGGCGGGGCTTGAAGGTCTCCAGAGAAGGGGACTCCACACCCTCCCTGGACAGCCTATCCCAGGACTCTGGCACCCTCACCAAGAAGAATTTTTTCCTCATATTTCAATGGAACTCCTTATGTTCCAGCTTGTGCTCATTGTCCCTTGTCCTGCCACTGGCAACCACTGAAATGAGTCCAGCTCCATCCTCCTTCAACACACCCTTCAGATACTTGGAAGCATTAATAAGGTCTCTCCTCAGCCTTCTCTTCTCCAGGCTCTCCACTCTTCCCTGTGCAACTCAGAATTCCATGTGCCCTTTTGGCAACAAAGGCACATTGCTGGCTCATGGAGAGTTTACTGTCTACCAGGACCCCTTCTCCTCAGAAGTGCTTCCCAGCAGATCCGCCCTTAACCTGTACTGGTGCCCAGAATTCTTCCTCCCCAGTCTGTTCATTGAAACTACAAACTGATTTAATATTCCCTGCTGAAACTTTCTGATCTAGATAAGATTTAAGGACTGCGACACAGCTGGAAAAACAAGCCTGGTATTTAACATGGGAGGGGTCTACCTTATCGTAGTTCACACCTCCTGCAAGTACATATGTACAGGTTGTGTGCACTGTGCACAGCCTGGTTTTTCTCTTTTTTAATTTAGGAAATCCAATAGAATTGCAGAGGCCTCTACATGCACAACCACATGGCTGTGTAGGTGCACTGAGCAGGATGGAAGATGGGAGATCCAGAGAGGAGTTCCCAAATAGGAAGGCTGCGGGAAGATCCAGTGTTACGAGATGATTAGGGAGAAATCATCTTCAGTTCACCACAAGTGCTACTGAACCCATCAGCATGAAAACAGCGTGCCTTTGACTCAACTGCTAAACTCGTTAATTCAGCTATTTTGCATAAAATATGATTGGCAATTGTTTGATCCTGGCTGTTTATCTGCCATAGTACTGGCACCGCATTTGATAAATTTTCATGCTGGTGTCTTGGATGAGCTGGAGGAGAAAACCTTATTTTCTTCATTCTGAATGCAACAGGGATGAGTCGGTGCTGAAGAAGCTCCTGCAGTAACCAACTGCACTCTGACAGCAGGGATCATATTTAATATGCAAAGGACGTGGCTCAGGTGCATTTATCTCAGTGTCAGTGCCTCAGCTCGGGAGCACAGCTTGGGTTACCTAGCACATAAAAGACAGCTCAACCAGCTTTAAAAGAAGTTTAAAAATACACATAGGTGGCAGTGCAAACAAGAAGCCTTCTACAATGAGGTGGCTCCGGGGCCGTTGGGGTCAGCATCTCCCACCAAGCAGAGCCTGGGGTGAAATCATGGAATTCTCTAGGTTAGAAGGGACATTTAGGATCGTCTAGTCCAACCGTCAACAATAACCATCTCTAAACCATATCTCTAAGCACTGTGTATACCTGTCTGCTAAACACCGCCAGGGATTGTGACTCACTCACTTCTGTGTGCAGCCCATTCCAATGCTTGATAAAAAAGAATGAAATTTTTCCTAATATCCAATCTGACCCTCGTGCAACCTGAGGTCATTTCCTCTTGTCCTATCAGCTGTGACATGGGAGAAGAGACCGACCCGCACGTCTCTACAACCTCCTTTCAGATAGCTGTAAAGAGCGGTAAGGTCTCCCCTCAGGCTCCTTTCTTTCAGGCTAAACAATCCCAGTTCTCTCAACCACTTCTCACAAGACCTGTGCTCTAGACCTCTCATCAGCTCCGTCGCTCTTCTCTCCAGCACTTCAATGTCTTTTTTATAGTGAGGGTCCCAACACTGGACAAGGTGGGGCCTCAGCAGTGTCTAGTACAGGGGGATGTTCACTGCCCTAGTCCTACTCACCACACTGTTCCTGACACAAGCCAGGATGCTGTTGGCCTTCTTGGCCACCTGGGCACACAGCTGGCTCATGTTCAGCCAGCTGACTCATCCCCATGGTTAGGACACACAACAGGGGTGAGACATCCACATGTCTGGTCTGGGATTCCCTGTATTTCATTCAGTGACTGATTAACATGAAATGTAAGAATTGCATGAGAACTGGGAACTATTTTGCTCTCAGCAGCTCATCTCTAACGGGAAGTAAAAAAACCCGCACGTGGATCTTGAATAGAACAGCCTTGTCAGGGCAGGGGGAGGTGGGAAATGAAAGTTGCAGTTCCCCCTCGGCAGGGGAGGTGGCTGAACCTTGGTCCCCAAATTCCCAGGGTAGTTCTTCAAGCACCAGACCTTCAAGATGGCAGCAAAGTGTCAGGTGATGCCTACAGGGCCAACGGGATCAGGCCCTGGCACTGCAGAGCCCCATGATGGTGATGGGACAGGACCAGACCCTGTGCAGCACTGGCTTTCCAGGAAACCCAGTACAGCCAGGAAACCTCTGTGCACGGCAGGAAAAGGTGGAACTGGAGCACCCCAGGAGGATTTAGTTTGCTGTGCTGAGCTCTGAGCAAGAAAGAACTAATTCAGCAGCTGCTCAATTATGTGCTAATGAAATAGAAGCAGAGAAGGCAGCCACCTGCCAGGCAGCACTGAGCGCAGCCCCCAGCATCTCCCTCCTTCACAGGGGCTCTGCTGCATTCCCAGAAATGGCCCTGTTTCCCCAGGCAGTTCCAGGATAAGTAAGCATCCTGCTTAGTTGATGACCGATTGCTTTTGTTATGAGATCTGCCTCTGGCTCTGAGAAAAATGGTATGTTTGCAGAAAGCTATAGGAATAGCTGGCTTTTTTTTTTGGAAGGAGGGGAAAAAACAGTGTTGCTGAATTTCTAAGGGTGCGATTCCAGTGTTGCTGGCTTTATAAACAGCTACATGGAAGATGATGGGACAACAGGTCAATCAGTGCCGTAAGTGAAAAAGTAATCTATAAAATTCAGGAGCATGGGTCTAGCTAAGCAGAAGTATTAAATAAAACTCACAATTATTAACATTAAATAAACAAGCACTTCAGCTTTTCTTTTTTCCCCTTCCTTCTTTTTTTTTTTATTGTCTTTTAGAATGTGCATCAAGCCTATTTTCCTGCACAACCAGGTTCAAAACGTTTCAATAAAGGTTAAGATTAGCTTGTAATCTCATGCCTCTAGGCAGTAACGGAACATTAAGAAAATGCTAAATATGATCAGACTCTAGTTAAAATCAAGAGTATTAGCCATATTGAGAAGCTGTCACCTCCCTGCCACTGCATGGGGGTCTGGTTAACACCAGAGCCCAGGCAGTACATGCTCCAAAGAAGCAGAGGATGTAAATCAATACACACCATCTAAACGCACAGTTTATATTACAAAGATATTTTCCTGAATTTGCTTTCAATGAAGCCATGAATTGTTTCACTCCAGTGACAGTTTGCCAGGCTCTGTCCCAAGAGAGCAGGGAGCACTGGCGATGCTGGCCTCATGTTCTGCAGTAAGAGCATCGCTGAGCTCAGAAAGCAGTTTCCCACCGACTTCAAGGGCCAATGTCTCAAGCTCCGTGCATCCATCTCGTGAAATATAAACTCAGTATCTTCCTTCAGCTAAGCATGACCATTTGTGTATTTCTACATGAATATACCTGTTAATATTCTTTTGATATTTAAAATTCCTTACAGTAAATAAAAAGGAGGAATTCTATCCTTTTTTTTGGGTCAAGCCAAATCTCTGAAAATCTCTGAACCCACAGGGAAAACGAACGCAACCTCTGGCATGTACAGGAGTTCCACCAGCTGATATTTACACACTTGGCTTCTCAAACATCTCTTTTTTGTTTGACAATCAGACCGATGACACATTAAATCAGAAAAATATATATGCTTAGTGTAGCCTGGTGCAGCACTCAAGGCGCCTAGAGCACCACAGACCATTCTTGGCCCAAATCCATGTCTAACCTTACAGGGCAAGTCTCCCAGTTTTTAAGTGCCTCCTTCCTTCTTCACACTCTGGCGAGACAGCAAACTCCTCAGGGAAGTCTTCTCCACAATGTGGAGAAAAGCAGGGCCCTGTGTGTGCATCAAAGCAATGTGTAGAAAACACCACATCATAAACACACAGTTTGCATCTAGTTAGTGGTTAAGATCCAGACAAGAACTTCAGTGCTGCTGTAGGACAACTAGGATGGGCCCCTGTACCTGGACAGAGTGCTGGAAGGCAGAGGACTACCCAATGAAACACAAATAAATGAAGGCATTTACAAAAAAAGCACAAAAAAGACATTAGCAAGGGGTAGTCCTCCTTGACAAGAAACACCCAAGTCTAATAAATTCAATGGATTAAAAAAAATAATTCAAATACAGCACCCAATCCCATTCACACTAACACCAAAAGCCAAGCTCTCTGCTTAAGGGAAGCAGAAGTCCCACTAAGAAGAAAAGTCCATAGTAAAACCACCCATCCACTTCAGCCTAGTGGGCCAACCTTCCAAATTCGCATTCCTAGAAAACCTAACAGGACTTGACAGACACAGGTAGGTCATCATGGAGAAGTAAAATAAGTAAATATCCAGGTAATTATAGCAGGTATAAAGTGCTGCCCTTGTTCATATCTATTTCTTGAAACCAATATGTATTCCATGGGTACAGATGCTATTCATCAGCCAGTAAAGACAGAAGCAATCCAACATGTTGATTCAGAAGTCACCATCCCATATTCTCACTGTAATGACTTCTGATTTAACAACTCTGACTACTGTCGGCGTCACCTGACCCTAATGAGTCCTTTCTTTCAAATATTATCTCAGCACCCCACTGCCCGCCTGCTGGAACTAAAAGCAAGCAAAAGAGAAACGATCCATCGATGAGCTACACCTGCAAGCCACTTCCCAGCACAACTGGACGGTGGCACAGAACATNAGAACATTTCCATGCCCAAACACGCTGGCACAAGCACCCCTTCCCCCTTCCCGGGAGGGCTCCCGACAGAGCACGGCATGCAAGGGATGAGGTGAGGGGGGGACGGGACGTGCAAGGCAGCAGGGAGGTTTCCATCACCTACAAGACATTCGGCACAGGATGATGCAGTCACAATGGCAGAGGCAGAAGCAGTGCCAAATCCATTCCCTGCTGACCATAGTATGGCATCAGCCTCCTCAGGGCACTCCTTTCTGCACTGTCCTCATGCCCAGCACTTACCAACCGCCCCGCTCACAGACCGGGTTTCACCAGGTGTAATCTATACACCGCTGCAGCAGCAAAGTGGGCCCAGCCACATAAATATTTAATCGGACCCTCTTCCTCGCCTATCACAATGCTTTGGGGTGTCTCACTGTCAGACTTCATTGTCTGGACTTCCACATAATACCGTGAAAGTCAGAAAGAAATTGCATTTTCTGCCCCCTGCCCCCACCAGGTCACCATATGTTCGCCTCCGATCAAGTAATTACAATAAATGCAAAGTGGGAATAAGCAAAAAGTTAAGCTTGTAGTGGGAAAAAAATGACTGCAAATGAACATGCAGGATCAAGTTCACTGGTGGTGTAGCTGCTGAAGTCGAAGGGGCTACCTCAGTGATGGAGATCAAGCACTAGTTTTAAAATGTAAGTGTGAGTGTGCTGGATTCAAAAATAAATATGTAAGGCTTAAAATCCCCATCTACTGTCTTTCCATTCTTTTCATCATCCCATCATTCCTGATCTCCTCTGATCCCAACATTTTCCTTCCATTTTGCTTTGTCTGCTAATCACTTTCCTCTTCTATATTTAAATACAGCAGGTCTCACAGAGGCAGTCCAGGTGAAGTTAATGGACAGTTTGTATGAGGAAAGTACGCAGAATATTCATTCTCTGTCATCTTTGCCTTATCCAACAGTCCTTTGATCTGTTCCTTTCCTTTCTCCTTTCCTTTGCGTTATACTGTCTACGGGGACTTCACAAAACCAAATCCTGTGCTCCTCAAGCAAATTCATAGCTGGTTTAGTGGCTGTATCTCCATAGCTTCAGTGACACTACTCTGATTTAGACAGTTTTGATCCACTGAACTTAGCAGGTAAGTCTTTTATCTAATATTTAATTTCCCAAATATGCTGAATAAAAACTATAAGGCTCTTTGTAGGGTTAGAGCAGGTGAAACCCCAGGTGGAGGTGGGTCCATAAGTACCTTGCAATACATCAGAGCCACTCCCATCCTTCACAGACAACACATGTTCAGCATCACCAACTCGTTGCTCTCTCTCTGTACCTGCCTCCTACAATGTTAAAACATATTCAGAGCAACTCAGTGATACGTAGATATTCTAATAGCAAAGCTGCTTATCATACATTTTCTAATGCTCGTTACCATGAATTATTTATGTCCCATTTTAAGCCTAAAATATTGATACCTCTCAGGTATGCCCTACTATCGGATGCAACAAAACACATATTGATTAATTAATATTTGAGACAGCAAAAACTCTGTTCATAGCAAACTATCTTTTTCTCTATGGCACACAGATGGTCTAAATTCCACCTGCACGTGTTTTCTGCTTGCTGGCTTATAAAGGCAGGAGAGGCGCATCAGCAAATAGGATTATTACACTCAAACTTGAGTGTAAATTCAGGTTTCCATAGCCATAAATGCCAATGGTGCCAATGATCTTATGTAATTACTTTCTAAAGGTTCAAAAAAAAAAAAAAAAAGAAAACAAAACCCAACCAGAAATAAATTTAAAATCATAAAATCTGCATTAAAATAATAAAATTTTAAATTATGCTTTATCATCAAGACTCCAGTTTTTCTAGAGAGCAAGGTATGTTCAAACCATTGCATTCTCAGTTCTGAGGACTTTCCAAAACCTTTTTGTTCTCCTTTTCTTTCCTCCTATATTTCACAATGAAGGGAAGCATCTGGCTGGTGTTAAATATCAGATCTGGTCTCTGATGTGCCGACTTACCCGATGGAACCACCTGCTCTTTCAAAGGCCAACAGTACCATCCAAATGCAGGCAATTAAAAACAATATACCAAACTAATGAGGGAAAGTGTAAGCACAGAGAAGTACAGCTTCATTCTCTCATAAGAACGTATCCAACTCTTCTAATGACTTACTTGACCAAGAGTATGTGTTACCCGGTATTTTCTTTATTATCTGTTTCTCTTACACACTATGAATTTTGTTGCTACAGGCTTAAATATGCTCATGACTAACAAAAAGCTGAAAAAAACATTTTGAGGCTAAGCAGCATCTCAGTCAGTGAGTCTCAGACTGATCTAAGACAGATCAACAAACTCCTGCAGATCCTCTTGCAGACTTACCACCTGCACAGAAAACATCCTGCCAACGAAGTCCATCACAACCAGAAAAATGAGTGAGTGGGTGTGCTTACTTCTCCCTTCACCTAACCCAAAAATTAACGTAATATTTTTAAACAGCTCATTCTAACACAAAGTGGGGCAGCAGAGCCAATGCCACCGTGTGACTGAGCAAGTGGCACAGCATGGCTTTAGGTGATCTGTAAGGAGAGCACAAATAGACGGAGAACAGGTTCTTTCAGGGGCTCCACCATGACTCCTGACTCTAAAATGGAGATTGGGATCCACAGTCACAACAACATCAACAAGAAAATGGCCCCTTGGAAGTGCAAAATAGAAGCACAGTCTGCAGGAAACGTAATTAAAGAACCTGAGAAAGCTGGTGCCTTGGAGAGGACAACATGAGTCACCACCTCCACTTCTTCTGTTTGGGCAAAGTTATACCTTGCTGGACTCTTTCAGAGTTGGTCTAGGCTTGAAAAAAATAAAAAAAAAAAATCAGATGTGGCTGGAAATACTATGGCCAAATTTTTTAATAACATCTGTACTGGGATTCCTACACAGTGGTACATGTGCCACCAGCAGTACGAGAGTCACTTAAAAAAGGATATTCTGACATGCAGCATGTGGTACTGGGCACAAACACCCCCCTCATCAAAACAGAATTTCTTACTATCATTATCTGACTCTGGTCTTCCCAAAAGTTTCAGGCCAGCTTGCCTGTGGGAGGATGAACAGTTCCTGAAGGAGCAGCACTTGCAGAGTTGTGCATCTAAAGAGACTTTAAGCCACAATTTAATTGACTGTCACTTACTCCTATGTAAAAAGCAACCTTGGCCCTGTTTTGAGTATGAACCAATACCAGCTGGCAAGAAGGCAAACACTCCCTCAACTCCTCCTCTAATCCTTGCAACTAGAAATCAATCGTGCAAACTGCATTTTTACAAATATAAATCACTGCTGAGTCTATAGCAAAGGCTGGCTCTTGATGCCCAGCGCTTACCTGCTGTAGCAGTCCTCTGACAGGAGATGTGCTAGAAAAATGCTTCTTTTTTTAAAAAAGCAGTTGGAAAACTGTAATTCCGCACTCCACAGCAGTAAAAACAAAGGACAGCTCTGATCCTGCAAGTGGTAGCAGGCAGGCAGGTGCCTCTCCTACATGAAGCCTTTTGCAGGAAGACTGTAATTATCTGTCTGGGCACCTACTGATTAGATCTGGAGACTGAGCACAGGAGCCAATATGCAGCTGATACAACTTGTGTCATTTTGATTTCTGTGCATTTGGCCCTTAATTGAAAAGGTTGCTTTCCTTTTTTTTTTTTCCCTCTAATATCTATTATCCATGCTTGGGGAGGCACTTCTCAGCACAGTAGACTGCTAAGAACCCAGAAGCTGTGCCAAAACTGAAACAACACTATGAGGCAAATTGACTGCTTGGTTTCATAATTTTAGTAGTGTCTTTATCCACTTGGCACTCTGAGAAGGCCTGTACTCTAAAGAGCTCTGAAAAACACTCAAGAAGGAGACCAATGAATTTTTAAGTTCCTCAGCTGAGCAAAATATACTAAAAAAGCCATCCTCATGCCATTGTAGTCCTAAAGATGGAAACTGGTTTCTATTGGGGATCTATTGGGAACACTGATCTATTGGGGATCAGTGTCAGATATTTTGTTTTACCTGCAGAAAATGCTTAAACTGAGTCAGGCATAACGTTTTACATTGCCTTTCTCTGCTCTCAACCTCCATCACCACTTCCAAAGGGTTCCTGGGTTCCACACTGAGGAGAGCTGAAGTGCTTCCCACCAGTACACTATGCCTGTGGCATGGGCACTGGTCTACTGGGATGACATTCACATACCCCAGCAATTTGGTTGGAGTAAGATTGTGTGGAGCAGTTTTAAGACTTGGGAGAAAGCACCCCACTCATCTCCACATCTTGTCTCTCCAGAGCTGCTCCCTGCTCAGAGACTTTGGCTGAGCCCACACTGAGCTGGGACTCTAAGTCAATAGATCCTCTCCTAAATGCTAGTCTGCAATACCAGCACAAGGGAGTGAGACCAACCTAAAAATATGGCATGTAACCCTCATTTCTTTCAGGTTCAGGTGTCTGAACCAACACTCACCCACAGAAGTGAGAGGACCGACCTGGCACAGCATCTATTTCAGATCTAGACCCCAGTATACATTTCCAGTTACAAGCAATTTTAAAGAGGACACAAGACTGAAAGTTTCTGCCAAGAAACAGAGAGCAAGAAGCATTCCAGGCAGATGCGAGTGTCACAGACTGAGCCCAGAAAACCCCCATCAACTCAAGGAAAGATTACAGCTAACAGAAATTTATCTGCGTTGGAGCGTTCTGCACTGATGCCATTCTCTAATAATATGCTGTGATTAAATCATGTCAGTGTTTATGGTCCTAAATTAAGCTATTTTTAAAAGACATGCATATCTATTCTTTGCAGGGTACTGCTAAGGGCAAAATAGCTGTACAGGAAAGATGAAGGCGAGTAAGTAATTTCTGATGACAGCTGCCCCACTTGCAAGTTATTTAAGCTTCTGCCTGTCAGCAGCCCATAGTATGGTGACAATTAAATAGTCACTAGTAACACACCTGCATTACAATATATTGTTTTCTAAATTGTCTGCTACAAAAAAAGTTCTATTAATTTAACTGATGGGAAATTTTGATGCTACACTGCTATTAAGATCATTTGGTATAAAGGAAGTTCTGGCATGGATTTGATACTTCTCAGAAGGCTCAGCTTTAATGAATTTAAACATGCAAGTTGATTACAATTAATTTGAAAATGTTTAGAAAGTGCATTCCATTCCCTAAGAGCAAGCACAGGCATTTCAGGGGAGACTGTGATGCACATTTCATATAATGCAGAAAACCTGAGATGCAAGGGAAAAGCCCCAAACTCCTGTAAAGAGTCTAGCAAGCACAATCCAAAAATACTTCAGCTTTGCAAACTCCTGATTGCATCACCTAAAGCCTCCGCAGTTATCAGTGCCAATCTGAAAGCGGGATGACTCCTCCCTGGCAGCGTGTCTCTCCACTGATTGTCGGAGGAGTCTGGGTGAGACTCCACGCCAGACTTTCAGTCCTGTAAATATAGCTGGGCTGAGTCTAATCCTAAGAGACTTAGCCACAAGCTCTACCAAAATACTCCTAGACTCAGGGAGGGTTTAGAAAACGAAGCATCACTCTGCATCTTGGCTCACCATTCTGCTGGTGACTCACTGTGGGGTGTGCCAGAGAAACCTGGTCACCCAAGCTCAGTGATCCATAAACCCTCCTCATTCCATGGGGTGACCATGCCTTGTGGGGGGCACGGCACACAACCTGCCATTATAGTGAGTAAGAAACACCTGCTTGTTCTCTGTCTTCCCACCTGCAATGGGACCTTCTCCTGCTGAATGAAACAGGCTTCCCCCCTCCCTCTTCATCCCCTGGAACGGGGAGGGAAGGTTTATGAATCATTGAGCTTGGGTGACCAACTTTCTGTCCTATTATCTGGCTTTCCTTATTGAAAGGAGGCTGGCGAGGCAAGTGGTTGTGAGACAACCGTGACACACTGCATGTATCTTCGCTGCCAGCACAGGGAAAAAAAGACTTCCCAGAACGAGAGTTAAAAATAGCTGCTTTGCTTTGCTTTAAAGGGCGTATTCACTTTGAAACACGGAAACCAAGTCTTAGCTGCCACCTCTGATACAACAGGCACCTTCAGCTGTCTGCTCTCTGTCAAAATACCTACTGCCCTGCTCTTTCTTCTTCCCCTTAAATTTTACCATTTGAGGTAGGTGCTTTTCACCACATTGTGAGAAGCTTGGAGGGAGAGAGGGCAGATACAGCCTTTTAAATTACATTAAAACCATCCTTATTCACACCAAAATGGCTCTTCAAGGTTACTTCTTGAAATCTATTGCAGTCCTGCCTTTACTCCCACGTTTCTTACACCAGTGTTGTTTCAGCCCCCTGTTCCAGCATCCTCATATCCTCTTTTAGCCCCGCTCTGTGCCCATCCATAGTCAGAGGCCAGGCTGGCCACATCCTGCCTGGCGCTGAGATGACCAGACAGGCTGGTTTGGAAACTGCACATCAGCACCAGCAAGGCAGGTACCTGAGCTCTGTGTTCCCAGGAGCAAGGTGTACCCTCTCCGAGATGGTATTTTATCAGTGATGGTAATGAGCCAGTTGGGAAAACTTCACTGGGGAAGTAGTAGATTCTCTATCACATGCAGTTATTAAATCAGGTCTGTGGGTTTCTAAAGTATGTCATTCTAGCATGAATAGGCATTTATGTACTTGGTAAAGAATTTGTGGGCAGAAGACCATAGGTTTGAACACAGAGGTTAGAGTAGATAGCTTTAATGATCTCTTCCACCCCTAAAAATCATTGGTTATCAGTTAGTTTACACCAAAGATCTGCTGGACTCTTCTGGGAATTCATTAAAGCTTAAAAGCCTGCCAAGCTGAGAAAATTACTATGGTATTTCCAGCTGCTTTCCACAGAATTTTACATTAAACCTTCCCCCAGCCCCAAGCAAGCTGAGCAACATGCATGGTTGGGCTGCTCCTCAAAAAGGCTCCCTATGGTCTCCCCACCCCTGGCGTGTCTCTTCTCAGATATTGGCAAGCCATTGAAGGATCTGGGAAGCTTTCCTTGCCATTCCCTGACATGGGCATAAGCCCTTTTATGCAAGTCTGGAAGCCAGCCCCACTATTCACACAGAAGAAACAGCTGACGTGACCAAGCAGAGCCTACCAGGCCTGCAAACAGCTTGCAGATTCAAGTGGCAGCCTAAATAAGAATGGCTCTGAATGCCATTCATAATAAAGCCAAAAAGCTAGTTACGTCCTGTGCTTTTTTTTTGCACACAGAAGTGCCAGGCAGGAGACAGCACTTGCTCTCTGGCTGCCAAGGATGGGACCTGGCTGAACACCCCCTCCACCTCGTCCCCACCCCCAGCACAAACCCACCCGGGCAGCCGAGAAACGTGAGCAATTCTGCACTGTGCCAATGAAGTCCTTAATCTACATGTCACCCAAGCTGAACTGCAACCCACGGCTGCCTGCCCTAGTTATCAAATGACCTGAAATTCAGCATGATCATCTGCCGTAACAGCTGGTTCATTGACGACAAGAGAAACTCCTGCCTGGCTGCTGAACCGGAGCCAGCGCCGGGAGCCAGGGGGACCCGGCAGGCACCCCCTCCGAGGCCGAGACGCTGCTCCCACCCCCCCTGCGTGGCACGGCCTCAAAATGTCTTCTGTTGTTCAGATTCTGCAATGCTGACTCCTTCCGCTACCTATTTATTTTTCATCTGTATCATTAAAGAGAGATTTCAGAGACCTGCCACTTCAAAGAGGGGGGAAAATAATGAAATCTCCTCCCCTGCGAATTAAAGTGAAGGTGAGGTTGGATCTTGTCAGCTTGCTTGCTTTCTACCTAGGGTGAAGCATAAATAATAAACTGCACTTACAAATTTACGTCTTTTTACAGAAGCAACCCATATAGGAATATAGTACCATCCATTAAAATGATTGTAAGAGTAAGACTTCAGTGCCAACACAGGCAAAGTTAGGGACCTACATAACTTTGACAGATGTTAGGAATTCTTTTCTTTTGGAGTGACTCACATTCAAACAGGGTAATACTTTTTCAGACTCCTTTGATATACACCAAATTGTATTTTTCTGTCTTATTGACAAAAGAATCTAAATGCGTACTAGTAAATTTTTACAGCATTATTACTGCAAAAGGTATTATTAGTGATGTTTATTACTCCTTAATAATGACGTAAGCAGAATTGTTTGAACTATATTATGACACTTCTTTTTGTGCTTCTTCCCCAAACAGGGATGAAAAGTGAAAGCCAAATAGAGTATTTTTATTGAAGACCTGTCCCTCAGCTGGCATTCAGTGCTGCTCCTTTGAACCCAACAGACACCATTTTCTGCTAATCTGGATCGAGACCATGACGTTTTCTGTCATGATCTGTCCTCTTGGGTAAATAGGATTTTCCCATTCCCTAACTGAAATGAGAAGTGAGGAGTGCACCTGTTCTTAATGGGATGTGTCTCAGCCCTGGGAAGTCCAATAGCCTAAGCAGCACCTGCCCTTTGATTTGCACATACATCACTGGTTGTAGCTGTTGCTACAGCATCCAGCACCTCTCCTATGAAGGCAGGCTGAGAAAGTTGGTGTTTTTCAGCCTGGAGAAGGCTTCAGGGAGACCTTAATGCAGCCTTCCAGTATCTGAAGGGGGCTTACAGGAGAGGGAATCTTTGTCAGGAAGTATAGTGATAGGACAAGGGGTAATGGTTTTAAATTGGAAGAGGGGAGATTTAGATTAGATACTAGAAAGAAATTCTTTACTGAGATAGGTGAGACACTGCAACAGGTTGCCCAGAGAAGCTGTAGATGCCCCATCCCTGGAAGTGTTCAAGGCCAGGCTGGATGGGGCTTTGAGCAACTTGGTCTGGTGGGAGGTGTCCCTGCCCATTGCGGGGGGATTGGAACTGGATGATCTTTAAGGTCCCTTCCAACTCTAACCATTCTAGGATTCTATATATGTATAAGGAAGACCAAATTTTGAGCTGAACATGTGCCTTTTTCTCTGTGTTTCCTTCCAGGTAGGCTTCAGAATTGTTCCTTTAGCAGAGTGAACATACTTTAAGTGAAAATATAACCATGAATATTTGATTAGAGATACACAAAAAGAATCTGAAATCATACGGTACCAAGACTTTAGCAAAAGTATGCATAAACAAGCAATATAATATAACTAATATATAACATTGTATAAATATAACTATTAACATTGATGAGGGCATTGAGTGCAGCCTCACTAAGTTTGCAGATGATACCAAGTTGAGTGGGAGTGTTGACCTGCTTGAGGGTAGAAAGGCTTTGCATGGAGATCTGGACAGGCTGGATTGATGGTCTGAGCCCAAAGGGATGAGTTTTAATAAGATCAAGTGCCGGGTCCTGCACTTGGGTCACAACAACCCCATGTAGCACTACAGGCTTGGGGAGGAGTGGCTGGAAAGCTGCCTGGCAGAAACAAGACCTGGGGGTGTTGGTCAACAGCCAGTTTAACATGAGCCAGCAGTGTGCCCAGGTGGCCAAGAAGGCCAACAGCATACTGGCATATATCAGGAACAGTGTGTGAGTAGGACTCAAGAGGTGATCATCCCCCTATACTCAACACATACTCAGTGAGGTTCCACCTCAAGTGCTGTGTCCTGTTTTGGGCCCCTTACCACAAAAAAAAAAGATATTGTGGTGCTGGAGCAGGTCCGGAGAAGGGCAATGAAGCTGGTGAGGGGTCTGGAGAATAAATCTTATGACAAGAGGCTGAGGGAGTTGGGATTGTTCAGCCTGGAGAAAAGGAGGCTGAGGAGAGAGCCTATCGCTGTCTACAACTACCTGAAAGAAGGTTGTAGAGAAGCTGGGGTCGGTCTCTTCTCCCATGTCACAGGTGATAGGACAAGAGGAAATGGCTTCAAGTTGTACCAGGGGAGGTTCAGATTGGATATCAGGAAAAGAATTGACACTAAAAGGGTTATTAAGCATTGGAATGGGCTGCCCAGGGAAGTGGTTCTGGCACCGTCGCTGAAGGGATTCAAAAGACAGGTTGACATAGTGCTTAGTGACATGGTTTTGTGATGGGTTTGTTTTTTTTTTATTTTTTTTAATCAGAGTTATGTTGATTGTTGGACTAGAAAATGTTAAAGGTCCCTTCCAACCCAGACAATTCAATGATTTAATGTATGCTTGTATTTTTCTTGTTCTGCAGTCCTGCCTACGCATCAACATGAATCAAACAAATGGAAACCCCACATTGAGCTGCATCAGAGATAACTGTAGTGCAAAATGTTTCCCTAATGAATTTCAGTATCCATATTTTCTCCTACAAATAGTGTTATATTGCTACTGAATAAAGCAGACTAACATATATGGTTAATTTATACTAAACCAGTTATTTAGAGTAATTTATGAGACAAGAAAATGAAAATAAACATTTTTATCCATATTACTAAATCTTTTGCTTGTGGGCTACTGTCAGTGATTCTGTGGTTTTATTTTTAGATGCTGTTTGCTAGGTGCTGACAAACATACCCATGGAGTTACTCCCTGTCCTGAAGAGATCATAATCAAGACAAGTCTCGGTCTTCTAATAATGGGATTTCCATTTTTGAGGCAGAGACACCCTCTCACCTACACCCATTAGCTGAGATCTCCTATCAGTCAGATGGGGAGGAGCACTGCCAAGCCCTGAGTCTTGCGGTGTCCTGAGCCTCAATCTGCAAGACAGACACATCCACAAAGTACACCAAGGATGGCTCAGTGAAACCCAATGAACAGCAGTCTTCTCACTGGGAGTGGTTGTGTTGCTTTGGACACCACAGGAAAATTCCTGATATTCTTGTTTATGTCTCTTGGGACAAGGCAATCTTACTTTATAGTCATGTGCTTGCTTGATTTGGGATAATAGGCTTGAAGTGGTTGGAGAAGACACAGTTCTGCAAAGAGCTGAGCTCCACATAAAAGGAGCTGGCACCCTGTTCCCCCAGCCATTATGAGGAGTCAAGGGCACATTCCTTAGATGTGTTGAAGTCAGCACCTCACTATATCAATCTATCCACAACTCCTCCTTGCCATTCATTTTAATCCTATTCTGAATTGTTCTAATATCTGGGGGATGTGACACAAATGCCTTTTCGTAAGTCCCTCTTTCATTCATTAGCTGTGCTGGAGCAGAAGTAGAAACACTGCTATTGACATATGGACAATTTATAGTGTCCTGACGTTTCATAATAACTTTGCACCTTCTTGGAACATTTGTTAGACCCTTCTTTCCATGGCTGAAGTCTGATCAGTTAAATTTTGTCTTATGATCTTTTGTAAAAAAAGATGCTTTTGGGGGGCTGGTAATAATAACACGATTAAGTTTATTATAAAGCTTTCTGCAACAAGATTTTCTTCAGTTTCTGTGTCAACCACAATCTTAAAACGTTGCTCTAGTGAACTACAGACAGGCTACTTTGGAAATGCCAGACAAAGTATTTGGCTTTCAGCTCCATCGCAATGGACAGCTAATTAAATGCTTTGCTAATAATAGTATCCTATGTTTCAGAAGATAAGCTTAATTACTATTTGAATTTCAGTGGAGTTGTGCAGACACATCTGCATATTCCTGATAGCGAAACCAACTTTTGGTTAACAATACAATTTGCTCTCATTTCTATTTATCTAGTTTAGATGTACCATTAATGAACATAAAATGTCACTGATGAAAAGAAATAAAGGAATCTGGCATTTCTTTGCTAAAATATGTTACTACATAAAAAAAAACCCCATCAAGTCAATACAATAACAGCACTCACCACGCAAAACCCTCAGGGAAATCAATGGAAATCCTTTGGCTGACGTAAGGAGAAACAACAGACAACATCTAGGATTGTTGTCATTAAAATATTATGTTTGTGATTGTCATGTAATCTGTGGTCCTTGCAATACAGTGAAGTTCATTACTTTGAACAAATAATTATCAACACTTTGACAGCAAGCAAAGAAAATAAAAGGCTTTTTGCTTCCCAGGGTCTCTAGGCGATAACACAGAGTTTTCCCAGTGTTGCTGTTGTTCTTAGATCAAGGTAATGGACTTTTTACCCTTCACACTCCATACTCTCAGAAAGCCTGGCTGTGATTTGGAGCTGTAGTACACAGCCTAAATTAAAGAAATATTTCTCGCTCCTGAAGCAATAATGCCATCTCTTCCTTAGGGCCTGCCAACCCAACACGGCAGGTCTATGCCAAGGTGGCACAGCAGACCAAGTGAGCTAGCTAGGTTTGGGATAAGGACATTACCCCACCAGGTGTGCTCTGATTTCCACACTGACTTCTGCACTAAGCCAGGGAGGTGCGGTCTATCTCCATGGTTTAAAAGGCAGAGCATAATGTAGAGACATTCATGTTTTCCTACTTTCACCCTGAGAAGATGTTTTTAAATACTGGCCTGGAAGGAGGACAGATGAGATGTATCTAACTGGCCTTGAGTGAGCTCAGCATTGGTCACGCTAGGTCCAGCCCCTAATACCAGTGAACCATTGACATAGTACTGTGATCCAATGGAGGGTGACCAAGGTGGCTGGGGACTGCAAATCACACATGAGGAGGAGCCTGCGGAGTCAGCCTGGAGAAGGGAAGGCTGAGGAGCAATCTCAGCAATGCCCAACTGGTTCATAATGGGAAAGGCTCAGCCCTGGAACCAAGGCCTCACCATGTGGAGAAGTCTCCATACTTGGTGATGCTCAGAACTCACTGGGACAATGCTCTGAGCAACCTTATCAAATTTTGAATTTGGCCTTGTTTTGAGTGGGTGCCTCGACAAGATAATCTCTAGAGGTCCCTAACTAAGTCTGTCTGAAGACTGGGTATATCAAGCAAGCAAATGCCACTAGTCGCCACAGCATCAGGAGAGTGAATAAAGGTACTTCATCTGACCATGGCTTTTATTGCAAAATTACTTATCTGCTGATGCCCTGGGGTCCACTAAGCAGCTTCTAGATCTTAATTATGGTAGTTACTTCAAAGATAATTCAACATTTAGTACCTAAGTATACTTAATATTCTCCTAAATGCTTTCCTGAATTTGAGCTCTGCTGTTACAGATGACCTTGTATGAAACAAGGGACAAAAAAGGAGATAGATGGTTGCTTAGAATTAAAATTCTCAGCAGCACTAAACCCCTGAAAGACACAACACTTTTCTGTAGGCTACAGCAAAGCAGTCTAAGCCAAAAGATTTATGTTTATTTAATAATAAATAATTTCATGAGACTCTATGAACTCAGCATCTGTGACCTAGAACACTGTCTGCAGACTTCAAAATTCCCAAATGAGGTCCAGTGAGCTAAGTGATGACAATTCCTCCAGTGCTACTCCACTCTTTCTGTGTCAAGGAAGAATTGTTCTAGGTTGTGACTGGTCTTGTCATTAAAAGGGGTTCTGGTACAGCCCATGCGGCAAAACTACACTCATATTTGGAAAGGAAAATAAAAAGGCAGAGCTAAAACAGGTATAGTACGTAAAGAAAATGACACACTGAAAAAATGAAACAGTTAGTGGTTTAATGAAACTTGACTTTGAGTTGCATAAATAAACATGGCTACAGCTGCTTGCAGAATTTGGGAAAACGCCCTGAGCACATGAAATGTGGCGGTTGCCATGGCAGTTTACATACAGTCGTACATCAGACAAATCCGGTAGCTCTTTTCCAGTCTTAACTCCCAACTAAAAATAGAGGATCAGGTAGAAATGAGCAAATCTCATTTGCATTTGTGAGAGATTATTCCCATAGGGGTCAGCTCACAACCCGCGTTGAGTGACCACCCTCCACATGCGCAGGGGTTTACAGCCTGGGAGCAGCTGGTTTCTCTATGCCTCCACTCTGCCCATCATACAAAAAGAATGTGTGTGTGTGAGTACTGCACAAGCAAAACTCCTTCCTATATGGGATGTGACTGAATACAACCCCAGGGCTGCTCTTTCTGCCCCTGCTTGCATGGCATCCTATTCCATGGTAATGTACAGCAGCTCCTGTAACCCTCGGTACTGCACTGCTGTCTCCAGCACCCAGAGCTGCTCACTGCACCTGCAAACTGGCATTGGAAAATCAGTTTTGTGCCTGCCTGAATGCCTGGAATGCCCGGCCTTGCCCAAGGACCACCTTGTCCTGGGCCCAGATGTGACCAGCTGCCACTGGTTACACTACCGATTCTGGCTGGGATGGAGTTAATTTTCATCATTGCAGCCCTCAGCGTGGCATGTTTTGGATTTGTGTCTAAAACAGCAATGGTGACACACCACCATGTGTTATGCTCCTTTCCGATTTACAAAATTAGGGAAGGGGGGGACAGGGTAAGGGAAGCCAGGGGGCAGCTGCAAGGCTGAAATGGCAGAGGGACCTGCTTGTCCTGTGCATCTCACCCTGCGTGTCCTCACCAGTTGATTGTGAGCAACATTGCTGCCCATTTGAAGATGCTCTGAGGACCAGTCAAGCCCTTGCCAGCTCACAGAGGGGCTGGAGGCTCCGGGGCCAAGAATGGTGACAGCCAAGGAAGCAGACATCCACCACTGCGACTGGCAGGTGATGCTCCACTGATCTGGGTTGCCTGGGAGCCTGTCTGGATGTGCAGTTGGCAGTGCCGGAGTCCAGGCATCTCAGCCGTGAACACCCCAAGCAGCCCTGCAATAGCTTCAGAGAGGGTGCGTGCAAAAGACTCTGACCCAGGGATGGCATCAGAAGAAAGAGTCAATACGTCTGGACATGCTCTGAAAGGATGAAAAGGCAGGGGAAAAAAAAAAAAAAAAAAAAAAAAGATGGTATTCTCAGTTCTATGCCCAGAGGGAAAGTAAGGAGAAAAATGGTGGATGGGTCAGGGCTTTCAGCTGCCAGGGCTGTTAATGGAGAGAGACAACAGGAGGGGTGGGGGATTGCACCCGAGAGACCGCCTGGGCACTGCAGATGGGAACTGCGGCTGCGCTTGGGGAGAAAGGTCCCAAAATGGCACTCTCGGGGGCATCCTTCCTCACGGTCTGCCTTCCTGATGGATAAATACACAGCTGTCACGCTGGGGCATGTGGTCCTGGAGAGTGAACAAAGGCAGGTTCTGCTCAAGATGGGAATGACAAGAAATAATGAATGACGAAGGAAATGCAGAACCTAAAGTTCCCCTGATGATGAAGGTCTCTTTCTGCCAGAGATAAAGCTGCACAAGTGCTGAGGACAGAGTTTCACTTTAAACCCCACACTTTTTGATAAATGACTTCTCACCTGTGATACCCCAACTGTGCCCAACTGTGCCCTGTGCTCAGGGCCAGAGTTGCTGGAGACAAGGTCTCCTGGCCCGTTTCCTTCCTGCCCTGGGGGTTTAGGAAACTTGGGAAAGAAGTTGGCAGCACAGCGAGTCTTCTCAAACCTCTCCCAATGCCAACACTTTGAACTTCTGCGCTGCCATCCCACCCCACCACTTGGATGCGACTACAAGAAGCAGGAGAGCACACGCTTGAACACAAATCTCTGCACTGTCACACGGGACAATTAAAGCAGTTACTGGTAAGCACACGCTCAGCCGCAACCCTGAACCTGGGCTGGCATGAAGAAACAAAAGTGACGTATTTTAACAGCAAACCTGGAAGCATTGTTACACTGCTTTTTCCACAGTAACAGTTGAAAGTAATTAATTTTCAGAATATGGATGGCTGAAAGACTTTATGTTGCTTCTGTGCCAATGCACAAGGTGTTTTGACAGACCTCCTCCACCTGCCATCTCTTACTGTCCTAAACAAGGAACAAATGAAAGGCAGGAAATGTTTGGGGCTTTTGTGTTGGTTTTTTTTTTTTTATTTTATTCCTTGGTCTCTTTTCAGTTCACAAGGGATCTTTCAACATGACTTAGAAAATGAAATTAATCTCTTTCTCCCCCAAACAGGGAATTTCAATTCAAATAAATCTTGGCACAGTATTGAATCACAGAATCATCCAGGCTGGAAGGGACCTCCAAAAGGTCATGTAGTCCGACCTCCCCGCAGTCACAGGGACACCCCCAACTAGACCAAGTTAAATATTTTATTATCTATTTAAATATTTTTTTTTCCCAAAACACCTAGAGTCTTTAGGTTGTTTTAACCAAAAGTCTGGAAACCAAAGCCCATTCTTTCCTCATTGAAAAGATTTATGTTTGGAAAGGCTGCATGTATTTCTGCTTCCTGACTAGCTGATGTGCTTTAATCATGCTTTCCATAAAACCAGAAAAAAATAAATTAAAAATAATCTGTAAGAATGAGGAGGGTCCAAAATACAGCCAGACTTTGGCGTCTCTTTGGAGACCACCAGAGACAGCTTTTGGGATATGCTCTGGACCAGCCAGGACCAGACAATACTTGTAGGCTCTCATAAAGGCAGACAGGGTTTGCTTTTGAAGGACAATGGAGTGTTTTTAACTCCCAGCTTTTAACTCCGTCCGACCTCCCCGCAGTCTGAGCTGCTCAGGACTTCTCTAATAGCTGCACAGCAGTCACTTGCTCACTCCTGGACTGGACTTCTGTCCCGACTGAAGTGTGAACAAGGGAACAAAGGGAAAAAAAACAACCAAGAGAAGTGTTCCGTCCTCCCATTAGTCCCCTTATCAACTAGTCTCTCTGTCCTGTAAGAAGTTCCGCACACATAACCAGTACACTACACAGAGCTGACCAACCTTGCTTTAAATGGTATCACACAGCAAAGACATCCTTCCGCAGTTCTCAACAAAGCACAAAGAGAAAAAAATGCTACCAGAGTAGAAACCTGCTGCCTGCTGGCTTCAAAAATATCACAATATTCTAATAAACCATTTATTGAACCCAACTTGTCCCATTTAACTTGCAGCCTGCAATTGTTCTAAACTGGCACAACAAATCATCATGCAACTCTCATTGCTGAAATATTCTATCCCTTGTGTTACAATCTTCTTAAAAAAAAAAAAAAGGACAACAATTCCACACTTTACAGCTGTAAAATAAAATGAAATATAGGTGCAATTACGTATCTGCCATCTGTTGTGCTCCAGTTCATTATATAATGGATCCATGAACATCTTCTCAAAGCTCAAGCTGCAAGAGGGATGTGGAGGTGACCAGAGAGGTCAGCTGAGTTAGCAACTAAAGCTTCACAGGCGAGCAGCACTAAAACAGGCCATTCAGAAAAATCCAGGCCTACAACGATCATTTCACATTTTACTCACTCTTTAATGGGAATAGAAAGCATTTTATACACCTGTTAGTCTCAACAGGTTTTGGCTTCCAGCAAAGGTCTAAATCAGAAGCGACTGCATGAAGGCAGCGTGTGGTACAAATGCTGTGTAAGAGAATCAGACCTCCAGGATTTACGTTATACAGCAACTGAGACTGACATACCAAAAAAACCCCAAAACAAACCCCAAGTTATTTTCTGGCTATAGTGTAACAACTCAGAATATATACTAGTTTACTACTTCTGGACATGCAAATATTTGATCCCACCTTGCCATTCTCCCAGGAAAAACCCTGATACCTGCTTTAGTCGTTTAATTCATCGTAAGCATTACTATTTTTAAATAACAGTAGTTTAAAGATATAAACAGTGGAGGGCTATGTTCAACTATTTTTTAGTTTGAAGAAGTGATACTGAAAAACCCAGACCAGCCATCCAATGCAGGGCAGGGCTACCATTGAGTGCCTTGTAAGCTTCTTCATTCACATGATGGCTTTACTTCCAATGAGTATGTGGGCTGATGGCAGCCCAACTCATCCCTTCCAGATGACCCTGATGGGCCAGCCAGACTGCTCTTCTAAAACAAAAAAATTCTTCCCAAGAGGCACTATGAACAGAGACATTGACCAACCCTATGGACTGACTTCTGCAATCACACAGTATCCAAATGAGATGCTGGGAAAAGCCGGCATCTGACTATGGACCCCAGTGCGACCAGGGACACCCTACAGGATGAAAAACTTCCCAGGGAAGGAGGGGACATCATCTCAATCCCATCGCAAAACTTCAGGACTCCAGGAAAACTGAACAGGTAACAGGCTTCATCAAGGGCAAATTCTGCCTGGCAAATCTGATGGCCTTTTATGATACTGCCACAAACTTGGTGGACAAAGGTAGAGCAATGGATGTCATCTACCTGGACTTCAGCAGAGCATTTGACACTGTCCCGCATGACATCCTAGTCTCTAAATTGAAAAGTCATTGGTTTGATAGATGGACCACTTGGTGGATAAGGAACTGGCTGGAAGTGTTTAAGGCCAGGCTGGATGGGGCTTTGAGCAACCTGGTCTAGTGGGAGGTGTCCCTGCCCATGGCAGGGGGCTTGGAACACAATGACCTTTAAGGTCCCTTCCAACTCTAACCATTCTATGATTCTATGACTCTATGATTCTAAAAATGAACATAAGCCCCCCTAGACCACAGACACCTGGGGTCAGGCAGGTCATGAAGAGCCTGCACCAGGAGACAGCTGTAGTCCCTGCCCACAGCTCATGTCACCCACTCGCCTGCCATAGCAGCGTGAATCACACCTGTCCACAAACCAACATTTGCCAAGTAAAACTTGAAATACCAACACGATGGATTGTGCTTCCCAGTTTTCAATGTCAAACACCACTTTGCAAGGGGTGGTACCTCTTGGAAGTTAAGAAAGTGCCCACCCCAGGGGGTGAGTGAGCATGGCAGCGCCGGGCTCCACAGCAGTAGCACACCACAACCAGAAAAGAGAAGCTCTTGTGAACCTATCACTAGGGTCAGATGTCCTCTGCAGCAATACTTACTTAGCTGGTGAGATGTGAAGAGTTTATTCGCTCTTAACCTATTTTAGAAAGTGGTTTTGAGGTCCAAACATGAAGATGCCTCTGAACAGCAGGCTGGGCTGCCGGTTTTCACTCCCTAGTGACAGACACCAGTTGGGGACGTATTTACTGTTTACTATTTAGACCAAAGTAATAAAGTGTTCACATCACAAAGAGAGAGGAAATTGTAACATGCAGTATTAAACAATCATAATAGAACCCTTTTAAACCCAGAGACATCAGGGGCACTAAGCATTCAAGTCTTCTGTAATAACATGATCTATTTTTAAAACATATTATTAGAGACAAGGACTACTTTGTATTTAATAATTACTTTGCAATTTTCACCATATTCCAATACACAAATAAAAAGACACCTGCTGAACAGTTTTTGGCAAAACTTCTTTGCTTTTGAAGGTTGCCCTTCACAAGAGATTTAAAAAATAGATCATCTTTTGCAATCTTGGCATGAATAATTCTGTAAAATCTTTTTTTTTTTTTTTTTTTTTTAAATTTAATTCCAGATTTGTGCTGTGCTACACTGGAAGATAATAACTATAATGGGTTTCTGCTCTGTATGTTTGGGCTTACCAGCTCAGCATTAATTTTCCTCAGTATCTGGTGAAGGCTACCCTGCTACATTCTTGCCAACACTCGTAGTAGCAGCACACCTCCTCCCTGGATAATAAATATAGCAAGGAGACGAGACCAGGCAAGACCAATTCAGCAGAAGAATTGAGCCATGGGGTAGCTTTAAGACACTTCTATTTTTAATCAATCATCTTTCTGAGATGAAAAATTGGCAAAGCTGCCATGAATCACACCTCAAGGAAGTTTTGGGGAACAGACTCGCAATATTATGAAAAAGTGATACATTGACAATCTAAATGTAGATCTTGTGAAGTAGCGGCTTCACAACAGTCTCTTACTATCAGCAGTCAGAACAACAACAAAAAAGCCCTGAACTTGTTCATAAACCCTACAGTCACTCACATTTGGGGATGTAGGAGCATTTTATTTCCCTTCCTAACTAGCATATTTTACTAGTGAGAGCTAACCTCTCACTGAAATACCATGAAGCCTATTTCATACTGTCAGCACACCCTGTTACCCTCCGGCTGAATGTTATTTTCACATTTTGATCATTCTTCTCGATGTGAAGTCCATCAGCTGAAAATTCACTTCCTTAAATAATTTTTCTTTCCATACTGAAGTATTGCACAAGATAGGGGTGTCCTCAAAACACTTCCTCAGGAAATGCCTCTGTGGGAGATGGAGTTGAACTGTGGTGGGGGACATTGAGCAGAGAGAGGCACCGGAGGGTGTGGAATAGCAGGGGATTCCTCTGATCCCTGCTGCAGGGACTGGGGCTGGCAGCAAGAGCCAGGCCCTGGGGTTAAGGAAGAAAGCCCATGGGCTCTGGCGGATGAAGTGGGATGGGGAGGAGATGGCTCCATTTTGTGCCTGGAGGAGAGGTCTGATGCCCCCGAAGCAGCACTTGCCTCTGGTATTTTGCAGCTCAGTGGACTTAGTACTGGTACAGGTTGCCCAGAGTAGGTGTGGATGCCCCATCATTGGAAGTCTTCAAGGTAAGGTTGGACGGGGGCTCAAGCAACCTGAGCTAGTGAAAGATCATAGAATCATATTGGTTAGAAAAGGCCCTTAAGGGCTGCCTTAACACTGCCAAGTCCTCCACTAAGCTGTGTCCCTCAGCACCACATCTACAGATCTTTTAAATACTTCCAGGGGTGGTGAGTCAACCACTTCCCTAGGCAGCCTTAAGCTGCCCAGGGCAGGGGGTTGGACAAGATGACCTTCAAAGGCCCCTACCCTCCCAAACCATTCTATGATTCTATGATTAAAGTTGGAGCATGTTGCTGTATTGGGTTGGTGTATCACAGATTTTCAGGAACAAATTAACCGACGTGTCACAGACTCCTGGCGTAGGTGCTGACCTTGCACTAGGTAGGCCATCAGGGGCAATAACTTGCTCCAACAGTCCAGGTCCACCCAGTCACTGCAGATTTGAGAGGTGCTGGGGTGACAGACCTGCTGGCTCTCACCTCACCACCTATTTTCCTCAGAGCTGGGCTGATGGCTCTGGTGGCTCCTTGTCCCTCATCAAGTCTCATAAGCCACCCCTGTGAGAGAGATGGCTGTGCCAAGGCACTGTCACGCTGTCTGCACGCGTGACATCCCTGCTTTGTTTTACCAATTGTGAACTTTATTCGCTTTTCAGTGAGAATGACCTTTAATTTCTTTGAAATACAAATCCATGTGAATATGGTGCATTATTCGCGTATACAATGTGGTATCTATTTTTATATCCATTCCAAATACAAAAGGATAATAATATATGGGAGTGGGTACTTTAATCTGATAATATAAGATTTCACTGCAATTCAACATAGAAGTCCATCAAAAAAACTTGTAAGTCTCATAACTGTTATCTGTGTTTAATTCACACATGCAAATGAAAATAATCTTAAAAAAATACTCTCTCTACAAGTCATCACTGTAAACGTGCCCTCGTCTTTACTGCTCCAAAATAAAGATCTATTCTGACCAGACAAAGCCCTGAAAATCAGTTAATTAAAGACTTCAATGAGAGCTAGTCCCATGACAAAGGGCTTCTTTCCTTTATTTCTGCAAGGCATTTCAAGCCCACAAGGTGCAGCTGTTAGCCCTCTTGTAGAGACAGTTTCATGCCAAGAACTCCTGGCTGTTAGAATGTTTGGCCATATGACCAACATTTTAGGGGATGATACAGAATTATGGAATGGTAGAGGTTGGAAGGGACCTTTGGAGATTGTCTAAGTTCATTTCTGTATTTCCTTCTTTCCTTATGTACTGCGAACAGCGTACACTGAGCCCTATAAAAATGCACCACCTGGTTCCTAGTGGTTACCAAAGCATCTGCTTTTAGGGGAACTGTATATGCTGTGAAAAAAATGCCACCCCAAAACATCAGAGTTTCTTTTTTTTGCTGTGCATCAAGAAGTCAGCTCAGGCCCAATGCTTCATCCTATCAACATGTCTAATTTTAGATATGCTCTTTGTAAAAAAAGAAGTAATCGATCACACAAACAGTGCACTTAAGTAAAAGCACTGGATGAACATTCTATCACTGGCATGGAGAAAAAAGATTGATTTACACTTACTTGGGCCAACCACCTCTTTTGACAAACCCATCGCAGAGGACAAACCCTGAAAAATTTGGGTCATGATGGCAGGAACCCCAGAGACTACAGTTCATCCTTAAGCACTCTCATATTAATAGGAACTTACAAGAGGGGAAAAACACACTCCCATTTAAAAAAAAAAAAAAACAACTAAGGAAACTCAGATTTAACTGTGACTTATGGATGCACTGAGCCCTGTGAGAAGGCTGAAATGTGGTGAGGAAAGCCAAGGAAAAAAAACGTTTCAAAATCTCTAACAAAGCTTAAACTGGAAAAAACAAACCCCCTGAATTTTAAAAGCACATATGAACAGAGAACAGGGGCATCATCATCCTCTTCGCAGAACTACAAAACAAAGAAAATGAAACCCATAAATCAGCTGGTAAGCTCAACCGCTTCTAAGGAACACAGGGGAAAGCAATGGAAGCAGCCCCAAAAATAATATTGATAAATGATGCATTTGCCTCCGTGCTGCACCCAGAAATAGGGAGGCCAGAAGGAGGGACAGCCCTGGGCAGCCACGCGTGGGCACAGCCAGGAAGCAAGGACAAGGACCACTGGCTTACACAGCTTTCTACTCTTTACATCCACATTCCTCCCCATTTCACAGATATAAATTTTATATTAACAAATCATAGAATCATAGGACCATAGAATGGTTAGAGTTGGAAGGGACCATGAAGATCATTGAGTTCCAACCCTGCTGCCATAGGCAGGGACACCTCCCACTAGACCAGGTTGCTCAAAGCCCCATCCAGCCTGGCCTTAAATAATTCCAGCGATGGGGCATCCACAACTTCTCTGGGCAACCTGTTCCAGTGCCTCACCACCCTCACAGCAAAGAATTTTTTCCTAATATCTAACCTAAATCTCTCCTCTTCCAGTTTAAAACCATAACCCCTTGTCCTATCACTCACTTACTGACAGAGTCCCTCTCCAGCTCTCCTGTAGCTCCCTTCAAATACTGGAAGGCTGCTAGAAGGTCTCCCCAGAGCCTTCTCTTTTCCAGGCTAAACAGCCCCAGCTCTCTCAGCCTGTCCTCATAGGAGAGGTGCTCCATCCCTCTGATCATCTTTGTGGCCCTCCGCTGGGCCTGTTTCAACAGTTCTATGTCCTTTCTCTGTTGAGGACTCCAGAGCTGGACACAGTACTCCAGGTGGGGTCTCACGAGCGCAGAGTAGAGGGGCAGAATCACCTCCCATGACCTGCTGGTCACGCTTCTTTTTCCTCAAAACCACCAATAAAAAAATCAGACATTTTCAGAATCATTTTATGTGATAAAAAACTCCAAACACCCTACGATATCTGTTTCTCATGTAATAAGAGAAAAATATCGGTTTAATTTATGTAGTGTGAAAGCTGACAATATGTTTTGCAGTTTTGTTTAAATAGCTACTGTTCTCATGTTAGCCATAAGCAAATCTTAACGCTAAAAATAACACATAACAAAAATAATGTGAAATCCAGTAATTCAAGATACTGCTGACCAGGAATCATTACTGCACTACTGTTTCTGGTGAAGCAGTGCAAAAAGAATTTGAAGGTAAAATTCTGGGGTTTAATTTAAAAACTTAATTTAAAAGCCATTTGTAAATTTGCACTGAAATTTATGGGAGGATTTCTTCTGAATAAAAAATACTCCTTTTGTGGTAAAAAAAATTACAATGTTTCATTTCAGCTTTTCAAGCAAAACAGTTCTTTTTAGACTTGTGGTTTTGTTGTTCTTTTTATTTTTATTTTTTTTTTTTTTAAATTTACCTTGTATTTGAGCTTTAAATGGAAACACAAAAAAATGTTTAGCTTGAATTTCTCTTCTGTCAATGTATCACTTTTTCATAATATTGCGAGTCTGTTCCCCCAAAAAAGGTGGGATTTTGTTATTGCCTTCAAGATAACCAAATATGGTGTTTCATATGATGTGCATTTGGAAAAAAAAGTGAAACTAAAGGTAATTTTTCAGTGAAAAATACATACTTTATCTTCTCAGGAAGGTCAAAAGTTTCATTTTGATCTTAGAATAAGAAGCAGAAGCAGAACCAGATGTAATGTCTTTCTGGGAAAAAGATCCGATTGCTGTTAAAAAAACTTGAAGACACTTTTCCCCAGCCCTGATGAAAGGGCGACTTCAGTAGCTCAAGTAGAACTCCTGGAGACTTCCCCAGCCTTGATGCGCCTCAAGAATGCTCCGAAAGAAACACTGGGTTTTTGCTTGTTGCTGTAATTTAACTTCAGAAGCTGAAGGGAAACTAGAACAAGTAGAAGCCCTGGCAGCAAATTGCATGAGAAAACTTCGCTACGAAACAGACTTGGGAGCAGCGCAGCCTCAGTCCCCACCGATGTGCCCAACGCGCTGGTAATGACCTTTGCAGCACAATCAAGGACACATCTCTGCACTGTTGAGGGTTTTTTTGGAATGGTTTCTCAATGTATCACCATAAAAAATAGTTCCCTTGTGTATTAAGGCTTGCTGACCAAACCCCCTGCCTCCAACCCTAACGGCTCAATTCAGTAGTCATCTGCCTACAACTTTCTGCGCCATTTGCAGTGTCAGGGAAAAACATTTAAAAATATGGCAGTGTTGAAAGAGCTAACTGCAAAATAATGTGCTCTCAGACAAGAAATATATAGAGCATGACCCTAGTTGGGCAATCTCTGGACATGCCAGTAAACTCCGACAAGCAAAAGGAAGGCGGGGGGCGTGTGTGTGTGTGCTCTCAGGCTGATGAGATAATGAAAAGCCACCCAAGGGCAATCTCATCTGTAAGAAAATCATTGCAGTAACAGTCAAAAAAATGCAGTTAGTGGGGGCTTACAGGAATGCTTCAGCAGATAGCAAAAAAAAAAAAAAAAAAAGAGAATCAAATATCAAATGTCATCTTGCCTAAAGAGCTATATATCTATGTTTATTGTTCAAGCTTTAGCCCTGAAGTCTAAATATTAAATTTAGAGTGACCAGAAAGGTCAGAGGAATGAGGAATGAAATAATCAGCAGAAAGCACACAGCCAGCTTCTCCTCGGATCTTCACCTTTTCTACACTTTCCAAATGTTTCTTCCACAAACTAGGGGTAAATTCCTCATTTTTCTCTAGGAGTCAGGAGGTTGGCTGCTGACTCTACGGGGACCAAGCTTTCTCTCAGTGCCTCCTGCCTCCTCTGTAGACCCAGAAGCCTGTCCCACACGTGTCTCCAGAGTGCTGCAGGGACCAGCTCACAGGCTGCCACTGCCCTTCGGCTCCTGGCATCTACCCAGCCCTCCAGCCCCGCTCAAGGGTGCCCCTCCAGTGGCATTTTGCATGCTGGTTCTTTGCCAGCCTTTGCATTAGATGTGCCACTCTTGCTGGTCACTGGCAGCATGCAGTAATTTGGCAGTCTTTGGAGGACACCAAAAGGCTGGTTTCTTTTTGTCTGAGTTCAGTTAGCCTTGCTGGTTTGCTGATTCAAAGTGGCTTCTTTTGCATTGAGCAAGGAACCTGCCAGATTTTCTGGCAAAGTATCTTGAGAAGTGAAATTGAAATGTATGTATTTAAAAACGGTGCACGGGAACCTAAGTGCCTGGATCCAAATATGCAGAATCATTTTTATTGTGGATGCCAGTACTGCTTGCCTATGGCACGCCAAAATCCCAACCCAAATATCCCGTAAACTAAACCACCTTAATTGTTACGGCAGTCATTGCTACAGAGGCCAATTTAATGAATGAATTAATACATATACTCCCTTCTGAATGACTGCAAGTGACAGAGAAAAGGAAAAATAATCTAATCTTAAATAGAAACCAGCCCAAAGCGCAGTTCTGAAACACAAGTATAAACTCCATTTCATATTTTAAAACTTTTCAGACTCACGGTTGAACCAAATCACCAGAACTGAACATCCTCATGATTTCAGGACAACCCACATTGAAATGGATTTCTGATAATATCCAACCTGTTGAATGTCCTCCTGGTCCTTGCCCACAAAGGACCTGACTGGCATAGGGTGCCTGCAGTTCTGCTCCTCACTCTGTTCCGCAGCAGGAAACATACCATTACTTCACATGAATGAAAAATTTACATTTTAGTGAGTTCAAGCAGTCAAAAGAGGTGATAATCTCAGTGATGTGTGACCACGTGTATATTTTTAAAGGTGTGAAGAAAGCCAAGATACTCCTCAAGTCAACACTGAATAATTTTCTTCCTCCTAGCAAACAGCCAAGGAGCATCATCAGAAATATCTACAAACACCACCAAATTACAGGTATCACCTTCTGCAACCGTACATTGACTCTTGTGCTGTAATGGCTACAACCCACAGCACCAAGAGAAGCCAGGCAGCCAGCTGCGTGTGTGTTTGAACCTGCTCCTTCTCAGAATGATAGACCTGGGCACTGGTATCCTGGAAAGTTTACTACCAGGTTCTACCTCTTGTAAGCTTTAGCTCTGTACTGAAAGTCTGAATTTACCATCTGAAGTCTACAACCACTGAAGACAAGTGGTTGAGCAAAGCTGGAGCAAGGTCCTTGCCTGCGTTGACCAGGAACAAGTATATTTGGAAACATCAGCTTACCATAGCTAGCTGTAGAGATCCAGGCACTTCTGAAAATATCAGCTATACTCTCTACCACCTCTGTGGCTGGCTGCTTCCCACCTCATCCGTTCCCATCCTTTGCGTTCCCTGGAGAGAAAAGCACTGACTACCAAGGCAAGAGGCTGAGCCTACAGTGAGCATAGACTCGGCAAACCAAATGGAGGTCTACCTCAGAGGGAACCAGTTCTACTGAACATGAAATACCAGCTCTCTGGCCCAGGTATCAGGACTAGTTTCTAGCCAGCATCTTCTAGTTTGGCAGACCTCAGGTGCTTTCCCAGAGGATTCAGAAGCGTTTGGTTAAACCACACAAACACCTCCATAGAAACACATTGGGTGCTCACTGTTTCAGGGAGGAGTGAAGAAACGAAGCACTGTTCTTCAGACACAGAGAGGAAGAACACTTCTTCACATGTCTAAGCCAGGGTAAAACTGCAGGTGTCGAGCATGTACTTGTGTCAGCGAAGGCCGTGCTGGTAGATGGCCATCATCCCCCATGCAACATGTGGACCCCACCAACCAGTCCCGAATTTCTTGGGCACCAAACTGTCACCTCAGGGAGATTTTTGGGGAGATTAAGTAGAGCACAAGATAGGTCCCTCATATAAGATTTGGTCAATATTGGAAAACGAGGCTCATTTAAACACTAGATTCTCTCCATTAGCATAGAGGATAGGCTTACATCAAAACAGAGCAAAACCAGTATAGAAAGTATCTTTTTTTTTTTTTTTTAAGAGAATGAAATAGGTGTTTTTTTTCTCCCTTATGCTGCCATGCTCGTGGTATCTATCTCTAATACCATGCTGTGTTGCACAGAGGAAGGTGCACATGCAGTTTTTCAGGCGCTGCACTAACCACCAGAGGGAGTCCCTGGAAACCAGCATCAGAGGAAACGGAATTAAACACAGTATTTTCTACAGAGCACTCCGGAATACTAATCAAGACCAACAGATAAAGCAATCCATGCAAATCAGATTGACGGTGATTGCTTTGCAGGGTCTGGCTTTTCCTTTTTTTATCAGTAGAATTGGAGCAGATTTTTAAATGCACCTTCAAGACCTGAACCATGCTGCTTCCTCCTCAGCTGTGCAGCTGAGCGTGTACAGGTACGAAAGCTGCTTCATGAACTAAAATCACCTCTTCCCAGGTCGCTTCCTTCCTGGACTGCAGGACGACCCGAGGTGGTCCCATTCGCTCTGGGTTGCGGTTTGCTCCCTGTCACAGGGACCGTGCAGCTTGTTGAGGCACCAGCCAGCCACCCAGGACCACATTCACACTCACCACCTCTAGGTGAGCCATCCTCACTCTGTGGAGGGGAAAGAAAACTACACAATTATTGTACACCCAATGCCTAGCACTTACATGGCTGAAGTTGAGTTAAATGAATCCCATTTTCAGCTGCGTTACTTCGTAAGGATCAGCTGGAGAAATTACAACACTCGTTGCCATAAGGGTCTGAGATTCTGCTTGCAGAATGCCACAAAACCTAGAGCTTTTGGGTCCCTGACTTGGTGAAAAATAAGATGCTGGGTGACTGCGTGGAGTCATCTAAGAAGGCAATTAATAGACTTTGTGTGAGCTCCCTGGGGGATTACCAGCCAGCAGCAGAAGCTGCTCTACATGCTTTGTTGGCGGCAGCATATGGCGATTCACTCGGTGGCTGGAATTAAGCAGGAGACTTTCCCCTCATCTGAGTCTGCCCTGGAGAGGGCTGCAGAGCCGTGGCCAACCTCCTCACCTGCCCCACTGACTGTCCCTGCTCAGTTCCCTGGTCCTCAACACTGCCTGTTTTGACCAGGAACACATTTTTAGTGAGTGTTGTTCCCCTGGTGAGCTATAGCACCTGATGGAAGCAGAGTTTAAAAACAAAATTCAAACCACCATCAATTTTATTTTGATCACATGTGAAAAATCCACCCGGTCCAGCATAGTATTCCTGACTTCTATCTATATATGTGTGAATTTCTTCCCGAGTTCACTTCTGGCAAAAAATCCAAAAAAATTTGCATGTACAAAGACCATCTGTTTGCAGAGCTCAGGCAGTTGGAGAAGTGATAATCTGATGGGCATTGCTCACGCAAGCACACACATACGGACACACACAACACACGTGTGTTCCTGGGGGTTCTCCCCGACTGACCCAGGGAAATCCGTGGAGCAACACTGAAAATACAGCTTAGGCACATTAGCATCCAGGTCCATAATTTATTATTATTATTATTAAACTAGAGGTTTAATAATTCTTGTGTTTAGTAATTAATTATAGCATAATTAGAAATAATTAATCTATTAATTACAGTGTTTGGAAGAGGATCACAGCAGAATTGTCATGAAGCAGAGAAGCTTTCTTAGCAGCAATCCTTTACAGTTGGTGACAAAAAAAGAGAGGAAAAATAGGCTGAATTTTGCCTAGAGGTGTCTGGTAGAGACACCTAAAATATGTAACTGGCTGTCCCAGGAGCATCTGTTACTGCTCCTGACCACACAGACAGCCCAGCTTGAGTACAAGCCCCTGTACTACAGATGCCTACATCTCTGCTCCTGCTAACAGGAGGATTGTGGTCACACAATTATCACTTGTTTGGAGTGGGATCACAGCTAGGGAAGGTTATCAGTTATTGTAGAGACAAACTATTGTAAGGTCTGGCTCTTAGCTGGGAATCCAGAAAGTCTACTAAATAAAATAAAATAAAATAAAATAAAATAAAAACAAGTTTCTTGCCAGCTCAGCAATAACCAAAACCTATCTTAACCCGTATACATTTCTGTATGTCATCTGAAGTTAATTGCTGATATAAATTAGCTAGTACCCAACAATTAGCATCATAAAAATCAATCTAATTTTTGGCTGAGTCAGGTTAGGAGTTAGGAGGTTAGGAAGCCAGGAGTTCCTATCAGTACTTTACTCTTTGGAAATCTGGATCTATGTAGCTACTAGCTACCATCATAGCACACTGCTTGGTCAGTTTTTTTTCTTTTAAGAACGACAGCATCCTTTACAGTATTTAAAATAATTTATTTGTTTACAGCATTCTTTCTCCTCTTTTCTTCTAGTGAGAAAAAATTCACAGAATGTTCTTTTCAGCTGTTTCTGTGACATTATATATTATGAACCATACCGACATTTGGCTTTAAAAATAGTGTGAATCAATCCAAAGAGTGGGGTGAGATGTCAGTGTACGTAAAGAAGTAAACAGAGTATTGTTCTGCATAGAATTACAGCACCTCCTAACTCACACCGGGTCTGAAAAGGAAGACAAACTGCTTTAAGAAAGAAATTCTTGTTCCGACACGAATGAAGTCATGTTATTTTAGAGACTACCACAGGATACCAAATATCAAAGCAGTTTAGGAATGACAGAAAATAAACACAAAACTAAAAGAAGGTTTGGTAAAAATCAAGTCTCTTCCAAGGAGCAATTTCTCTTTCACTGAAAGAAATCAGATGCCCAATCAATAAATATATGTCCCATAGACTGTTAGTGTTGAGTAAAACAAAACTCACTGAGACTCAACATGCCAAAGTAAGGCATTGGAAAAGGCAAAGAGAAAAATACTGTTCTCATCACAAAAAGCCATTTGCTCTTCATACGCTTCTAGATTTTTGAAGAGCTGTGCACTCCATAAATTACTGTACTTCTAAAATTCTGATAATTAACTTTTTCCTAAGCTAATATATTCTTCTGCCACTTACTGGAGTCCTGCAAAAAAAGCCACATTGCATCTCCTACCACCGAGCTCTGGGAACTTTGCCAGTTTTCAACACTTTCAGAAAAACGAGGGTTTGAGGGCAACGGTGCTGGGGAATCTCACTAGCAGAAGTCTTCGCTCTCAACGTGCACGAGTCTCTCTTGTATCTCTCAACAATTTTCTCCCCGCACAGTTTCCTTCCTGAAGTGGTTTTCATTTACTGCGGAAGACTTCAGCAGCGCGGCAAAAAAAACAACAGCGAGAGACTCGAGAGCCGTTAGATTTGTTATGCTCTTCAAAGAACAGAGACACCTTTTGTAGTTCCAGGCGTGCGACAGCGACTCCGGCGCTGCCGCTGCTCTAGGCAGGGTTATAATAGAGCCCTGCAGAAAAGTGGCTAAGACGCCTACAAGCAACATGCCATGGGTTTCTATTAGCATAACACTGGGAGAGCACTTCACTGCCCTGGAAAACTTTCTGCCATGGATCCCTACCATCTGGGGGATTGAAAAACTGAATTGATAAAAACCCACGATGCCTACTTGTATAGAGCAGAATAATTAAATAACGGTTTGATACTTCCTGACAGATGAATAATAGTGATGATATTTACAGTTCTAACACTGAAAGGAGTCTGTAATCCCAGTTTATCTATTCACAAGTGAAGCAATTCACCTCCTGTGCTCCAGTCAACTGGAGCCAAGCTAACACAGAGATTAACCAGTTTTGCCCATCGCTGTTTCTGGTCAGGCTAACTTCTTCCAGTTCTGGTTTTAAATGTTTTCTCTTAATGCGAAGTCAACTTATGAAATGCAGCCAGATTCTTAGAGATGTCACATACCCATCTCAGGAAACCCAAGTTAACCTGAGAAGAGGGCACCTGAGTGGTTTTGCAGGCAGGGGAAGCTTGCAAGGCAAGTGCCCACAATTCCAGGAGGAGAAGCGCTGGTTGGTTCAGAAACATGGACGAGTGGGCTTGTATGAAGACTGTTATCTCCATTGGTACAGCAAGAAGGAAGAGCCTTGTGAGCAAGACACAGTGAGTGCTATTACAGCCTGAGCTGATGTTTTTCAGCTGGGGCTGCAAGGGGCTCCTGCCCCCGAAGGGTCAAGCAGAGACGGACACTGGCTGGGGGACTATCCTTCACTGGTTGCTCAAGAAAATAAGCTCACACCTAGTCTTCTGGGTAACAGCTCATCTCTGTCCAGTTCGCAAAGGAAGGAATTTTTTTCCTGTATTAAACAATATATTAAAAGATTATTTCTAAGTCAGGTAGATTTTTCTGGAACAGTTCCAGTGACAAAGAAATGCAGCAGATGAAAGGAGAAAGCTCACTATCTTGCTTGAATTTTCCCTCCCCCTTCATTGACATATAAAGCACAGCCCGCTAGATCAGAAACTGCCCTTTCTGCAGAGCGTTTCTGAGTGACTTAAGTTTATACTGAAACCAAAGCAGGCATGAGGATGGAAACATTGTGAAACCTCTCTCTCTAGACCTTTCTCTAGTTTTTTTGGAAGATGTCACTCAGGAAAGATTTACTCCCCTGGGAAAGCTTTTTTTTTTTTTTTTTTTTAAAAAAACAAAGTTTTTTGTATTTTTAACATGCACCAAATTAACCATTGCCTGTGGGTTGCTATTTTGGCTAGCACTGGGTGTCCAACCACATGGATCATATCTACACTAGTAAGTTTAAAAGTCTGTGATTGTCCTCTATGCCTACACTACAAACAGAAGCATCTTCTGGGATGTTGTGGTCGAAGGACCTGCAGCAGAATGGCACACTTAGGGTCCTGCAATGCCCACACAATACGAGGTTACACAAATCTTTAGATGTTATTAGCACACTTGAAAGTGCAACTCGCACAGAATATACCATCTTCGTGGTTTATAATCTGCACCGACAAACCTGACGGTGTGGGAAATGAGCCCACAGCGCGGTATGCGAAGCGCCTTGCATGGGGGGCACAGATCTCCTTACACCAGCACGGTTTGGGAACCAGCTGGCTGCAAGTGGGCATTGTGTCCCGTGGAGGGTCCCTTCCATTATTGATGAGTTATTCTATGTATTATGCAGTACTGTAATGAAGATGCAGTCTTTTGTCTTCCCACAGTGTCCTCTGTGGTGCTGGGAAGTCTTGGGGCAAAACTATCAAATAAAACAGCCACTGCATTGTAGAAGATGAATGCAGCTGATGCACTTCCCTAGCAGTCACACTTCAGTGCCACTGAAACACTGAGAGTCATGGGACTAGTTGGAAAAATTCCACTGAAAAAATAAACTGAATATAACATTACAAAATTCTATTGAAAAAAAAATTAAAAAAATCGTGTAGACTTTCATCTGAAATCCAGTGCACCATAATCTTCACATACATCCTGCACTGACAGAAACCTTGCACATACTTAGGGCATCTAACTAAGAGAGAGACTGTATGCTATATACTGCCAGTTTATCTGCTGTTTGATGAATCAATGCTTTACTCTTCTATCTCTGCCCTTATTTTGGAAGACTCAAAGTGCTCTTCAAGGAACTGCCTCCCAGCAAGACAGAAATGCAGTCACTTCTGGATGAGTAAAAGAGCAGAATGACTGAAGGAATGGAAAAAGATCTCAAACTCTGAAGAACTTCATCAAATCCAGTTTATGGGAAAGGGGGCGGGAGAAATACATGTCAAATAATCCACAATGGTGCAAAAAATCATGCCAGCTGATCTGCTAAAGAAGAAGAGTGAGGAGCAATCCTTCTGACTGCCAGAGTGTCCTCCCTGGAGAATTAAAGTTGGGTCTGTGGAGCTCTCTGATGGAAGGCACAGGGCTGAACTCTCCTCCGTGACCCACACGTCTGTATTGTGTGGCCTTTAAGCCTCTTAGAACAAGAAAATGGCTTTTTTACAAGACTCCAACTTCCTCCAACTTCTCCCTTCTTAGTCAGACAAGGCAGCTGACCTTGTTAGCTGTGACTAACTCTGCAACACAGTCCTCTCCATAAGGCTTTCCAGCACATGGTGTTGATGTTTAGAAGTATTATTTTCTTGCACTGTAAGTCAACAGTATCTATCCAAGTCCCCAGGGCAAAGACAGCAAAAGAAAAGCAAAAATATGTTCTGTTGATTATGTCATAGGCAGCATTTACCAGTAGGCTGCATACATCAGACTCTCAGTTCTTCTCCAAGAGGTAGAGAGTCTTTAAGCCGTGGAAGCCCAGGATAGCCTCAGAGCTAGTCACACCAAGCCACAAAGCCTCCTTCTGCAAGGAGGAGCCACTGCCGCCTTCTGCAAGCACAAAAACATGCAGGTGCTGTCAGGCACCAGGTGGGAAGTGAGAAGAGGATCTCAAGTGAACAAATAAGGAAGGAAAGAAATTAAGCCATTAAGCCATTCCTTAGCAATTTGGGGAACAAGAAAGGAGAGAAAATAGTCTCATTCCCTCTCTCAGGGAAGTGTAACCCCTCACTGGGAGAAGTGCTGAGTGTACAAGCTCCATTAAGAACTGCAGAAAGAGCTACCTTTTACCTGCCCATCATGGGCACCATCTTTCTTATAAAATTATGCCAGGGAAGAACTTGCCCATTTTAGCTTACTGCTTTCCTCACCTTAAGTCCTGCTCCAATAGTTGTGCTGTGATGCCACAGGTCATTGCATTTGTTAAATCTAAGAGGATGTAAGCACTGAAGAACACAAACCTTGTCTGCATACAAAACATCAAAAAGCCTGTGGGCAAGACCCGTGCAAAATGCTTTTCCTGCAGTATCCCCGGGGAAGAAGGGGTGATGCTCTGTCCCCAGTGAAACCTGGCTGCAGGTGACAAGGTAAGCTGGCGATATTCCTTGCATCAGTTAACTTGGGCCTGTAAAAGGTCTGGCTTCACAAAGTGGACACCCACGAACGAAAAACAATTTAATGGAAACTCATTTGTCACACTAATGGTCTTACTAAATGGCACCATTAAAGAACCGTAAGCAAGAGCACTGGTAATGAGCAAGTCAATGTTATCATTTGCTCTCATTTTTGCAGGCTGGCTCAGGACCAGCTCTTCAGATTTTATTGTAAAGGAGAGCAGATTCAAGAGACGTATAAGGAAATCAAAGTAATTAGGCCTATAAAAAAGCTGGCAGGTAAACAACTGTGATTCAGTGAGGCAACTGTCAACCCCTAAAGGAAGGACTGTATGCATTGGTATTACTATTTTCTTCTTAGACTTATTTTATCTCCCTTCGGATTACTCCTGGCAGAGCCCTAGAACAGGCTGCCCAGGGAGGGTGTGGAATCCCTTTCCCTGGAGACCTGCAAGACCCGCCTGGATGCCGTCCTGAGTGATGTGCTCTGGGCAATCCTGCTTTAGCAGGGGAGATGGAGTAGATGATCTCTAGAGGTCCCTTCCAACTCTGACAATTCCCTGATTCCGTGATCCTTACAAAGCACGAGAGTGAGTATGTGTTCAGCTCCCACATTGTGCACCTCATTTTACCCCACTGCACACCAGGAGAGGCTCCCATCACAGCACCGAGAATCGGGTCACACAGATGGCCAGCCCTCCCCGTGGCTACGAGTAGGTGTTCATCCACTGCAGAGATACCACGAGGCAGCAAGTTTAGACTATGGGTTTTCTCCTGCCTTTCCTGAGCTTTGGGATGTCAGACTCCTGTGAAGAATCCTTCTCCAGGGATGACCTTGACATGCAACCCAGCTTAGTACAGGCTGGATGTAGAATGTGATTCAGCCCATTTAACCGTGGGCATTTAAAGAAGCACTCGGTTTCGTTTTCAGTAGTGCCACATGTAATCAGCACAGAGAGATCAGCGCCTGCGGTGAAGGATCTTGAGTATTGTAGTCTCCCTCATGAAGAAGTGGGACAGTGCAGCAATTCTCAACACGAGTTCATAACTGTGTATTCATTTCAAGTGACTCATTCATTTGAATGTCAGTACCGCCTAAAAATATGTCCAACTCCCCAAAACATGGGCTGCTATCACGTTTTTTAAACTAATTCAGCTTAATGCACCATTCAAGAGCCCACACCATTGCTTTGCGACTCAGAGGAGTTATTTTCCCAAATGTTACAGCACCCTGACTCCACATCTGCTGAAGAAAGGACGCAGTCTCAGACTCTCTGCTGTAGACTCCCAGGATTAATTTTAGTCTGATGCCAGTGGGCGGTAGAAGGAAGGTAGCAGCAGTCATGGAAGCCAGAACCTGCATCCAGCTACGGGAAGATTAGCAGGGCCTAAACACAGTAACGGCTCAGTGGGGAATATAGGAAACAAGTAAACATTAGAAATGGCACATCCCAAGGAGCGCGTGTAGCATATCCCCAGCCGCAGACTAGCAGAAAGACAGGGTATCCAGCGCTGTGAATGTGCCAGAGGGAACCTCAGTTTAACCCTCTGCTTTTGGGTGAGGATTTTATTAGCCTGTGAGCAGTTCTGCGCATACAGATGTGCTCCTTAAAGCTGTCGTTCATCTGCATAAGCACATGAGCAACTTCAATACATGAATGCATAGATATAATGCACACATTTTCTTTCCTAATGATTTTTCCATATGATATAGCAAACCCTAACGGAGCACACAGGCAGCAGAACGGATGGGGTACCCAGGCAGTGGCTGTGTCTGAAAAGATATATGGATACATGTGTTTATGTGGATTCCTGTTTGCATTAATTCATGCCCACAGAAGCTTACACGCTATATGAGCCCAGAAGAGCAGAGCCAAATCAACATTTTATACCTTATATCTATTATGTATTTTTGCTGTCGACTTGCATGCTGAGATCATTGAAACAACTAGGAAACTTATGATTAGATAAAAGTCCTCAATATAATCTATTTACAATTTGTAGTGAATGTAATTTTAAAGATAAATATTTCTAGAAATGCATTTTGTAATCAAAAAATAATTATGATTAAAATGAATATTTAGGGATTTTTTTTATAGAATTAATTTTTTTTTCAAAAATCACAAATGATGAAATTCCCTTTAAACCAAATTTCAGTTTTTGACAAGCTCAGCCGTAAACTGGCAATCTTTGAAACTTTTAACACTTTATGTATGAGAGAAAAGGGGTTGTTGAAGACTGACTGCTTACCAAACCAAATTTTTTGTAGAAAAGAAAGTAGGAATTATTTTCATCTGTGATCCAGTTCGTGTCTCTCTATGTGACAATCACAAACTTTAAATGCAAGTTCTTCAGCACGGGCTGGATCTTATGTCTGTAAAGCATCTAACACACTTTGGTGTGCTAAGTAAATGGACAAAAGAATACCCCCCAAAATGCAAAATATTATTTGTTGTATATTAATAAGCTTCTCAAACATTTAATAGGCTTTTCAAGGGGCTGGAACTCAATGATCTTCAAGGTCCCCTCCAACTCTAACCATTCTATGATTCTATGATACTCAAAAATACCTGTTGTTCTCTGCTAGGAGTAGCTAACGTAACTAAGGTATTCACTTTAAGATAGTTTCTTTCATTTTAGCCTAAGAGCAATAAATTACCATCTTGAGACTCACATTTTCACGAGACACCTCCTTGGAACAACCTCAAAATCCCGCAAAAAGCCCACTCCCTTTAATGGGAAGAGGCAGATGGGGAAAAAAGCCAACCCAAACTTAAGGGCTTTCAGAATAAAGGCAGACTCAGACATTAAATCGCTACATCAAGACCATATCCAAATTTTGGAGTCTCATCTGGTGGTTTAAAAGGGTTGAGCACATGTAAGCATAAATAGCTCTGTACTCTTCAGACTTTCATGATTTTAGGACTGGTGGGTATTGGCCAGATTTCCTCCTGAAGTCTGCTGTGAGATGAAGAAAGTTCAAGCTGAAGAAAGTAAAAGTAAATATAGCTCAGGATTTAAGACAATTCTTGATTTTTGATGACTTTTGCATTTGTCAGCTTAACAGGATGAACAGAAAAAGCTTAAGAAAAATGTATGAACTCTTATATTACAAATACACTTTTAAGTAAGACTTTCTGTCCCCAGTCCAGGAGCTGCAGAGAGGTTATAGGTATGTAACTGAGGGCAATGCTTCATCCAGATACCACAGACCAGAAAACTGGTTTCCATTTAGAAACCAGGACTCTTGTCAAGCTAGTGCAATGACAGTTTCACAGAACAGTAAACTTCACAACAAACTTCAACAGCAGTCAATAGGGTACTCAAGAACATCAGTCAACATCCAGAGTACAAGCCTCTGTGTTTTACCTTGTGAAATAACAGAGATGCCACACATTCCTCCTTCTGAAAGCCAGCCCACAAGAGCCAACAGCTGTAGCTGACACCTAACACATTGGGAATACCATCTCCCAGGTCTGCCTTATAAAATACTGCTAATTTTTGCTCTAGCTTCTATTTATCTAAAGTTATCTTCTGCCATCTTACATGTAACACAACATGTACTCAGAGCCACATAAATCTGTGGGGCTACCTGCCTGCTGAAGCATTCCCAAATAATTGATTTCCCAAATAACCATTGATTTTCTATCGTGAAATAAGGTGCCACAAAAAATTAGAAGGAAGGTGAATAAAACCTGAAAACAAGTATAATTCATACCACTCCAAATGCTGATCTAAAGGCCAGAGACCAACTTTTTTTATTCTAATGTGTTCTATAACGGCTTACTATCCAACACAACTGCACCAGGTGATCGATAACTGCACCAGGTTTTCGATAACAAGAATTGGCAAATGTCACAGATTAATTAAGAGCATAGTGGCTGCTAATTTACCTCCGTCCTGTGAGTTCATGATATTGAGAGCAAACAGCATTGCATTGGAGAACGTGGTAGCCTCTTCTTTGCTGGCAAAATTCAAGCCGTAGACCTGCCGTGCATCGCGCCATTGATGAAAGGTAGGTGTTGCCTGATTGTACTTCAGTCCCTTCACAATTGAGTAATTAATGACTACCTGTGATGTGAAAGAGAAGGGTGAAGATGAAAAAGAGTTCTGTTTTCCGTGAGGAAAAAAAAAAACAAATCCAACCCTTTGATAAAGCTTAATCAAATTTTTAGAGGCAATTCATATGGCAGCTCCCACGTGGCTGTACGGTGAGGCAGTGTCTATTTTGATGGCAGAAGATCCACATCTGGGGGTGAAATTTACAACATTTCAGTTCAGCCTCGGGGACTCACTAGCTCATTTTGCAAAATCTATTACCTGTTCCCGTTTTCTACAGCACTTCTGCTGGATACAGCTGTGGGGATCCTGCAGACAGATGTGCCAGCAGCTGTTGCCATCTTTTGGGAGATGATTGTGCACAACTGTCAGAAAAAGCCAGACAGAGCTCTGGGCACTAACCCTGCCCTCCAGCAGATAAATGTATGAGTCACTGCACTGGCTCTGCTTTTCTCCTCCCATGCGCCTGTTCACCACCAGCTTCTTATGTTAAGAGAGTTTTTCTCTAGAGTCAAATGGGCAATGACAAAACCAGACAGCTACATATTCCCTCTCCCATCTCCTCCCATGCTGTAAGTAGTATAATTTCCAGGTAAGGGGTGACTGCAGCAGAAGGGTATTTCTGCATGGTTTGATTTAATCTGCTAAATATAATGCCCTGTTTATCCTTGGGCAGGGCACAGGGGACACCCAATTACACAGCAAATCTGGGATCTGACCAGAAACCTCCAAGCTTATGCTAAAAGCTAAATATGCTTTATGCTGAAAGCATAAGCTGCAGTGCCTTAATGAGGAGAGGCAGGAGTGTCCACTGCATCACTAATAAATCAAAAGGACTCATGGCAGAGACAGGACGCTAAGGTCCCCAGCCGTGGGCTGATAATGGTCTTTGACTACTTGGTCTAGCTTTAGGCATATCCTGATGGTCATTGAACATCAGATACCTCATCCAATTGTTGCTCGTTTCCATGTATATTCACTGGGCAGCAATCTGACCTACACTGCTTTTTTTTGGTCACATTTCATAGAGAGGGTCCTGACCTGCGATGTAAAGGAAGATGCAGAGCAATCTATGTTTGGTACAAAGGTTCGCATGAGCTGGTGCCCTGAAAATGGGAATTGTGTTGCCAGAATGCTTCATGGGAACCACCCCACCCCCAACCAGAACAATGTAGAAACTACTTTGCTCTAATCACAGAAAAAACATGAACTCAGCAGGTAAGGCAGACCTTTACTCTTAAAAAATGGTGACACCACCCCCACTCCACCACTGAGCATTGGGAGAGTCTCTACCAATGTTTCTCACGCTCCAGAGGGTCTTTAGAGCCTCAGGTAGACTCATGCCTGGACTACTAACCCAACAGTTTTAGCATGTACTGATTTTTAAGTTTTCCAATCACTTCTGAGTAGCTTAACCAAGGGAAGGCACAGCCAGTGTCCTCGAAAAATGGTCAGAAAGACTGTGAGCTTCTACCAGGCTTTGCCAGTATTTTTCAATTACTGAAAGAATCTTCTGCTTCAAAGGACAGCACTACTGAAGTCCAAAGAACAGCAGAGTGCTCTTACAGTTGTTTAACGAAAGACAGAAATTGTAAAACCTATGCCAAAAATAGAAGTCAGGTAAGCTGTTCAAAATTTGCTTTTTAAGAACATCAACTCAAAGTGCTCAGAGAATCTGCTGTGTTCTGAGGACTTGATCCCTTCAGTCGAATAAAGACAGAATTTGAATGTTGACCTTCAGGGATCATAAGTATGCCTACATGTATAATACCTTATCTTCAAACTCAAAGAGTTCAAAAGTGGAAAATGAAATATAAACCAGCCTGATTTTAATTATATCTCCTTTGGGTAATGTTTCTAGGAAAAAGAAAAAGGAAAAAAAAGAGGGGTTCTCCTGCTGTTGTTAAGAATGAGTACACACAGGTATCTGGTACAGATGGTGTTGAGACTCTGCAAGGCACATGATGGTAACTAAGTGTTTCAGAGCAGTAATTAAAACAAAGGTCTCCCTGTTTGGAGTATAGGGGCTTTTTAACAATTGTTTCTAAGGGTTCTTTATACTAAATTTTCACATGTCAGTAAGATAGCATCTGCCGTGCAGAGCAGACCAACAGTTGATCTTTTAATCTTCAACTGTAGTCTATAATAGGTGAATTGGAGAAACACTGGAAATCTTGCAGAAATAAGTGATGAATTTGTCCATAACAAACAACTATTCTTATAACTCTTCACCCAGAGTTTGTCTTAAAAGTTTATGTGCCTATTTCTTTCTTTTTCAGCCCTTTTTAGTATTTTCTATCCTGAAACAAAAGTAGACTTGTGAATGATTTAAATGTCTGTGTTGTTTTAAACCCTGGAAAATTCTGGATTTCAATGATGGCAAGGACTTTCACAGACAAGTTGTGCATAGTATTAATATGCTGACAACACCTTTAGATGTTCCCATCACTATGATGTTAAAAAAAGATTTGCTTCTCTTCTACCCATTACTTTCCTTCATGCTTTCATCTCAGTTTCACGTGTAGGCTCTCTGGGGCAGACAGGGAATTTTGGGTTCTATTAAGAATCTCAAAAGCCAGAAGCCCTTCCCCTTGACTGCAGCCTGTAGGCTGTAGAGTTTTAAGTTGTGAGCAGCGATGATGGTGGTGGTTGACAGGATTCACAGGGGCCAGAAGGAGTCAAGTGACCATCAGGACCACATCTGAGATGCAACTACAACCAATATTATGGAAAGAGCTCCCACACAAGTCTTACCACCCATGCTATTGCTTATTGTACCAGAACAAGACATTTGGTTTTCTCTCCGGAGTATGAACTGTTTTAGAAGTTTGTTATCAGCTTGGGGTCTTCCATGCTCCCAGTGCTCCCAGTCCTCTCATGGGGAGCAGTTGTGTAATTGCTGAAACAGGGACGATATGGCACAACAGCTGAAAACTGCTACAGTTGAGGCCAGATTCTTCATTTCTGTAAACATGCCCAAACCTGACCAACTTCTAATAAGTTACAGCGGTGATTAATTAGTTCTTTATTTTTCAAAAAATGTGGTTCGGTTTCTATGTGAAGAAACCTGTTTCAGGTTTGGCTTAGGCTCACATGTAAAATGTCCCACCTACCCCAAGGCTTTGTTTTTACAGTCCCTTCTTAGCCACATCAATGCACCAAACCCTCAGGAGATATGATTCACTTTTGACTTGCACCCTCCTCCCCATCTATTGGTGATGAGATCACGCTGAACTGAAATGGCTTGAGGTAAGATCACCATCTTAAGCCTTCTGCTGATGAGAATTCCAAACTGGGGAGCTGTTGCTTGTTAGTTAGGCTGTAAAAATGGACCACTTGTATGCTTTTAGCTTTGTGAACTTCTTGCACGGTGACTGAAGCTAACACGCTGCACCTTTACAACAGGGTAAGTTAAAACCAGTCACAACCATTTGCTTGTGACTGTTGGGCTTCAAGAAACTGAAGGCTGCAAGGCAACATCAAAGTTCCTGATGTCAAGCCATTGCAGTACCGGCCTGGCCTTAGCTTCAAACCAGTTCTGGCCTCTGTGGCTACTTCAAAGCTTCAAAAGTCTATTTCTGGTTTTCTTAAGATAACCACTCATGGCGGGAGGCCTGAGCCTACGCAAGCCAGCACGTCTGTGCAGAGCAGCAAGGGGAACTCATGGACCGCGGGTCTGTGACTTAGCACTGCTGCTGCACACAGGCGCGCGACCTGCGCCTCACCCAGACACTGCAGGAGAACAAGAGGTTGGGTGACCGCTTCCCGGTGGCGAGAACAATGCTCAGGCTGAAACCTGCATTGCTTTGCGGTGAACTTTTTAGACACTGTCAGCTAAAAAAGTTAAAGGCAGATAAGGTAAGCAGAATGAGAAGACAGTATTATCAAACCCCAGCACTCGCACCAAAAAAGGGCTAGGAAACAAAGGCAGCTAGACAAAGACAACAAAAGGAGTCTACAGAAGAAGATATGTGAATTAAAAAAAAAAAAGAGGGATGAAAATTAAAGAGAGAGATTATTAGAAGTGTAATATAAAACAAGAAAAATTAAATGAGAAACATTAAAGGCAAACAAGGGTTAAGTCATGAAATTTACTCCAGTCTACACCTTACCAAACTGTATGTAACCAAACTCAAAAATTTTCCTACCATGGTATTGTTGTGTTCTGTATTTTAAACTAGTTTCTCAACTCTTGGAAATCTTTGTAGCTCCACTAGCTTCAGTATATGTCAAAGCCTGTATTAGTTGAATACTAGTCCTTTCTGAAAAGTATGGCTTTCCTGGCAAAGCAACAGCTTTTACGGAAACCTCACTTTCAGTGTGATTTAGCACAACCTGAGAGCAAGCAAGAAATGGCTCGTACAAAAAATTACTTTAACTGAAATTCATTTTTGTTCTCGTTAAATGCAAATACTTAGCAAGTGTAGCAAGCTTATGACTCCATGTGAGACTCATAAAATATATTAAATTCTGAATCTTAAGACTTTCAGATCATTCCTTTTAATACTACTATGCTACGCTGTCTTGAATTTACTTTATTTGTAATACTGGATTTTTGTAATCATATTTACAGTGTACTTTCTCTTAGAGAGTTTCACTAAGGTGACCTGTACTTTGTTTGTTTGAGAGAGGATTTTTAATCTTTAAACTCTAGAAAAACCCTTTCCTTCTGCACTGAGATGATCTTCCCATGACAATCAGCCAATTGGTAAGTAGGAACATTTGCAAGCAAATAGAATATTACAGTTATTGCAAACCATGTTTAAAGGACAGATCAAGACTTGAATTTTTAACATGCCCTACTCTTTAAATTGTATACTCTGATTAAGACAGGCTTTTGGTATATAGTCTCCCTTACACATATATGCAGACTTTATGACTTTTGCTTGTTTTACACCATCTCTTAAGATGCATTTTAGATTGCAGTCACATGAAAATAATTTACATCCCCCTGCTGGCTATGTAAAATAAACAGCTAACGTGCCATGTTACAAAGCAGTACTGGTTTTCACAATTGACTAAGAAGCCACTGCATTTCATTTATTTTCAAAAATATCTTCTATTTTTAAGTGGAACCACATAAATGTATTGCCTTTGCTGAGAAGGATGAAAGCAGTGGCAAAAGATGTGGCAGATGTTTCAAAAGTGTACTGCAAGGATCTGAAAAATAATGTGTTAAAACCCCCACCTATTTCTATTCTGCTTTTCCTTTTTCAGATTGATGACTGCGTATATGGACAGTGCATTTCTAGTAAGCACCCTTTGCCAGTTGGCCCAAGTGCTATGTATGACAGCCGAGGGACATCGTCTGCATTTCCATGAGCAGATCAGTCAATTTAATGCTTTTGGCAGCTGAGAGGTGGTGATGCCCTGACTCCCAGTCTCCACCGTGGCTTGGAGCAAGGCTAGGCTAGGCTAGGTTAGGCTTGGCTAGTCTTGGCTTGGCTAGGATGGGTTTGGGGAAGGCTTGCCTTGCCCTGCCCAGTCCACCATGCTGGCGGTGGTGTTCATCACACCTTTCTAGTAGGCAACGTTGCTCTCTGAACCATTAGAAAATCAATCACCCAGTTTCTTCTGCCTCTTCAGCCAGGTTGAGAGCTCAAGCTGAGTGTGGAGGTTGGGCAGCCTGAGCTGCCACCCCCACACCAGCCTCACCCCAACACACAGTGGGGAGTCTCCAAGGCTGAAATGTCTGCTCTAAAATACGAATGGCACAGCAATATAGCACCACTATTCCCCCCAAGTGTATTTTTATAATTTAGGCTCTAAACATGGTATTTGCTTAGGGCTGGCACGCACCTCCCAGCACACCCATGGGCCAGGCTGCCAGTGGCCAGTGGCCAAGGAGGGTCTGATCCCAGTTCTGATTAACAAAATCCCGTATAACTCCTTTAATACCCAGTGAGGTTCTGCAGGCTTAGGCTGCTGTAAATCAGATCACAGTGCTCACCTAGGAATTTAAAATGCATTACGAGAAACTAATTACTTATCACAACAGTGTAACAATTACTCTTTATGAGACGGCAGCGACGAACAACTGATTTCTTTTTCAAGTATTGTATTAAAAATGAGCAAAAAGTAAGTTTTGGGGGAGCTGACAGCAAAACCTGCAGAACCAAGTAAGATCCATTTCACAATTGAAAGTGGAAGGAGGAGAAAAAAACCTTAAAATCTCTCTGGCATTTGCCAAAAGTTCCATTTGCAAATAAGCAGTAATAAATTAAGCTGCATTCTGTGCACAAGAAATTATATAAAATCTGAATGACTGAAGTAACAGACTGGTAGTTCACCTTGCAGGGAGCAGGAAATGTTGCTAGACTGCATTAAGTGTAGAACCGATGGTATCAAAACAGATCAAAGGTTAATTCACAGGAAACTCAATACAGTTACTCACTTGTTGATCTTGCAGTTTAACTCCAACTACCCTGAAGGTGTTCGTGGCCGTGTTGTGATAGATGTTGATTCTGCTGAATCCCTGCTGTCCAGGTTTGATTGGCACCCATTTCTTACTGGTATCGTCATAGACCATAACTGAAGCCCGAGCTTGGCAAATACTCTGTTCACTGCAGAGTGAAAAAAAAAAAAACAAAACAACCCAAAATCAGGAAAATAGCCCACTGAATTTGCTGTGTACTGCCCAAAGCTTTGAAAGCAAAAAAAAACCAACAGAAATTATCAGACCTCCTTACAACATATGTTTTATAAGAGATCTGCTAATCCTTTGAATGCAATCTGCCTGTTAAATTAAAACTGCCATGTATGTGTTCATAGACTTAAAAAAATGCTGCTGTTTTGAACCGAAAATCTATTTTATATAAAAATATTAGGCTCCGAGGAATAACCTGCATCACACAAACATTATGAAAACTGTCCAACAGTATGAATGCTTCGTTTATTTTATGTACCTATTGGCAAGTGAAGACCTTTCACATTTGCCTGAAAACTTACCAATATTTTACAGCTTACTGACAAAATAAACGTGACATCCACAGATGAGTTACACATTTAAAACTGGAAGCAAGCAGACCTTGAACCAAAAGCCACGTTAGGTAAACTGAAGAAATCAATTACGTTAATCCAGCTGACGCCTAATACCCAGGCCTGCTGACGCACTTAGAAGTCCCAGAATACGTGGTGCAAAACACAGAGAAACTCTTTATTCCTTCACCCTAGTAGCAAAGAAAATGGAAAAGGGGGAATCCAGGAACACCTTTGTGCCTGTGTTAACCTATATAGCCATCATTTTGAATAGCATTAGTAACTGTTTTTCTTCTGCAGATTCACAGAAATTCACCAGCTCTTTACCTCTTGTTTGCATATTGGTGACTAATACACATGTACTAGATTCACGCGAAAACACACCCTTCATGTGCAGGAAATGTCACTGGCAAATACTGTTGAATGACATGTCAACACAAGTCAGAATTTCGGTTCCTGCCCTCCTGACTTCCAAGCCACTTTTCTTGTACCAGAGGAAATAAGAGTTCCTTATCCAAAGGAAAAAAGTGAAACCTCCACACTTTGGAGACTTGAGATCTTCAAATGTAACAGAGATCTTCTGATGTAACAAGCAAATAGTGTATCTTATGCCTAAATAAAACTGTCAAGATTTATGTCCTGCAACACTCAATGACTGTCTAATTAACTATAGACCTATATATATATTTTATATACCTTCCTTGCTTAGCTCAAACTGTATTAAACACTTTTTGGCAATGCAATATCAAGTGGTAATCCGATTTGCACTCAAATCCCTCCCCTCCCTGTTGTATATACTTCTTTGTTTTGGTTTTGCCTTGGTAATGCCTTCACTAGCACATGAACAAATAACTGAGAAGCTCCAGGGTAGCTTTAAACCATATCCCTGCACTGCTACTGCACCAAATTATACCACTTGTAACTTACACCACGTGCTGCAAACACAGACCCATCCAACCCCATCACCGTCACCATTTTAATGAAAAGGAGCACGTTACTGCCAGTATAAAGAGGATCTGGGTAGGTTACAGCAGCATTTTTCAATCTTTTCTGATTTGTGGGTCTCAAAAAGATTTCCAAGGCAGATGTATCCTCCACTGCACAAGAAAGTCTACTTAGCTTCTTTCATCGGCCACTTTGCAGAGCCTCCAGGTAGCCCACAGACCTCCTCAAGGCTGGGGGCAAAAGCCTGGAAACGCTTCCCAGCATTTGCAGAGAAAGCAGTGATGCTGGTGGACATCTTCTTAAAGAGCAAGGTAAGAAAATTCAGAACTAATTGTGTTTTTATTATGTAGCATGGAAGCAGCTAGACTATGCTACAGAAACACATGGGCAATATATTCAGATCAGCAAGTCTGAATATTATTTTATTCATATTCTTCAGAATTTATAAAATCGAGCTCCTCTACCAGTTGCTGTTGCTTTTTTAATGCGAGATACCTGGAGAGCAGCTGCGCCTTTGCTGATGTACTTACTCAAGCAAATACCTCTCCATCACTTTTCTTGAGGTAAGCTAATGTCTTGTGGCAGCTTCTCCGTATCTGACAGTAGCAGCTGAGGGATTTGAGCTCACTCCAGCCTGCCTAATCCTCCAACTGGTGTAAAAGCCGCAGACTGGCAGCAGCAGCAGCATTGCCTGCATCCTCTGGACCCACCCGGGGATGCTCACTCTGCCTTGGATTCACAGATGGGGAGGAAGGGAGAGCAATGGACCAGGAAAAAGGCAAGTACACTGGATTACCTTTGCCATGTGGAAGCAGCATTGCTAAACATAATCTCCAGTATGATCCCACGGCTGGATTGTGCCCACCTGCCTGTGCTACCTGGTGTCTCATGCCACCTCCAGCTCTGGAGATGGGGGGAGCATCATCTGCCCAAGGCCAAAGCAATCCAGGGAACCCTGGGAGCCAGGGTGCTCCCAGAAAACATGGTCCCTGAAGGAGTCACGCTCATCCAGCATGACACCAGGTCCTTCTCCTTAAGCCTTGTCAGTTGATACAAGCCCTGCTGTTCTAAAGTAAGCAAGAGCACGCCACTGGATTCATCAGAGCAAGTCCGGGACGGAGTGTTGTCTCCATTTCTGATTAATTTTGTAACCCACAATTGCCACGGGCTCCTTAATTAATCAAAATTAATTAAATTATCCTTGCTTACAACAAAAAGAACACACCTAACCGTACAGATATGAGGGCCTTATTGTGGCCTTATTCAAAATGCCTTATCCAGATTCCAGTGGACACAGCAACTTTCCCTTCAGACTTTGCTGCCATTGAAAACTGCAGCAGAGAACCTCTTTGCAACCTCATGACTGAAATACGGACATAGACCCCAGGAGCAATATTTGATGCATGACAACCAGTTGTTGCTGTAACATAAAGCAACACATCAAGCTCGATCCCTGCTCTGCCTGCAGTCAATGGAAGTTTTTCATCGTTCATTTAAATGGAAACAGGATCAAGCCTGCTAACTGGCCTCCAGTGAAATAACAGAAAGGAACAAAAAACAAGTACAGCACAGTGGGAATCCTTTCCTGCAAAGCACTTCATCAATCTTTCAGGACCTAAAATGCCCCCAGGCATCCATTGCTAGCTTGCTGTCTCACCCTAAATGGAGGTGTAACTCTTTATGCCTGAAGACTCTTCACTTGTCCTGCTCACAAAAAGCACAACTCTCCCACTGGCACTTTAAGGGGCTTCCCTGAAAACAGTGCAGAAAATGTTCCTCTTGCAAAGGTCAGTAAGAACCTATCTATTACTCTCTTTGGAGCCTATTACCTTAAATGTAAATCAAGCAACACTGGTTTCATGAAGCTCCAGCAAAATTTTTTGTTGTTTTTGGAACTGTGCACCATTGATATTTATGTCAACTACACATAACAGGTAATAAATACAGGGTTTAGTCATGCTACTGTGCAGTCACATTCCTTCTCCAGGAGAAGAGTCTGGCAGATATCAATCTTTATACACAAAGTCATGAGTGTAGCTTCTAGAATTTCCCTTATTTTCCTATGAATACACAAAATCTACTGAAAAATGGATGTTGGAGAAGTTTCACATACCTTCCCAAATATTACTAATTCCCCCTACTAATTTTTCATGTAACATTAGCATGCAAGTTGTTAGACTCACCCATTTGGGTTTCCACCATAGGCAATTACTTGCAAAAAGAATAAAATTGCATCATGATGGGGTCTTAATAACTGCAATATTCATGTTTGTGCATAATGTACTCCAATGTGCTACAGTGTGCTCTAGGGCAGATATGAGACATCTTATTTATATGTGGAGGGGAAGGAGTTCTTCCTAGGAATCACTTTACACCCAAATCCTGATATCAATTCCTATCTACTCTGAAAGCATTTCTCCTCAGTGCTTTACATCTGCAGGATGCATCAGGACCACTTGATTGCCTGAAGTTAAAGCAAATCTGCTTAGCTTCATATCTGAAAGAAGCAGATGCACTGGGAAATCCTTCGTTCACAGCTGGTACCTAAAATCAGGCATTCATCACTGAGATTCATAGAATATTGTTTCAATACTACAAAACTATAAATTAAAAAGATATATATACATGTGCAGGTGATATTGTTTACTTCCTTTTGCATCATCGCTTTTGAACCATAGAAAGGACATGGACCTGTTATAACAGGTCCAGTGGAGGGTCACGAAGACGATCAGAGGAATGGAGCACCTCTCCTATGAGGACAGGCCGAGAGGGCCCTGGTGAGGGAAGAGCGAGGGGTCAGATACGATCTAGTTTTTCCTGTAGATGTGCGATTTGGTTTCTCAGATCTGCAATGTGTTTTGCTTTATTTTTTTGGGTTTGTTCCCTCTGGAGTATCTGAGCTTGGCCCAGCTGGCTGGGTGATGGTGAGGATGGCAGCCCCAACTCAGAGGTGCAGGCAGGAGCCAGGCAGCTGCTGCCTTGCTCCAAAACACACGGACTGCCACGTTTGGGGTACCACCAAAGTCAGAGACCTCACTGATTTTACTTCTTGGGAGTTTCCCCCTATCATTTTCGCCAGCATGTGCTGTGATCCAGGTACAGCACTCAGCTGGTCACACTTCACTAAACTGAAGTTACTTGGGACCTCTGAGGTTTTAAAATAGGAGAGGGTTGGAGCACCACTCCTATGAGGACAGGCTTAGAGAGCTGGGGCTGTTGAGCCTGAAGAAGAGAAGGCCCTGGGGAGGCCTTCTAGCAGCCTTCCAGTACCTGAAGGGAGCTAAAGGAGAGCTGGAGAGGGACTCTTTTGTCAGGAAATGAAGTGGCAGGACAAGGGGTAACGGTTTTAAATTGGAAGAGGGGAGATTTACATTGGATATCAGAAAAAAATTCTTTCCTGTGAGGTTGGTGAGGCACTGGAACAGGTTGCCCAGAGAAGTTGTGGCGTTTAACACCTCCATCCCTGGAGGTGTTCAAGGCCAGGCTGGATGGGGCTTTGAGCAACCTGCTCAAACCTGCAACCCACTAGGAGGTGTCCCTGCCCATGGCAGGGGGTTGGAACTTGCTGATCTTTAAGTTCCCTTCCAACCCTAAACATTCTATGATTGTATGATCTGCTGTCTTCCTTCTCTTTATTTAGGATTCATCTTCACAAATGACTGGATTGACTAATTTGGAATTAACCCTTCTTGAAAGGGTCAGCAAGGAGGCTTGTTGCCCAGCCCCAGCGAGAGTGGGCAGCCAAGCACAGCACCTGGGCTGCATGGTGTGCTTGGGCTGGCCACACAGATCTGCTGTACTCTCCTTGATTTGCTAGCTCAGCAACACTTCCAGCCCAAAACAAGTCACATCAAGCTGAAATCTACCATTTAAGTCACAAGAGACTACTGAATTCGAGGAGAGCAGTTAGGGGTAGAAATGAAGCTGTACTTCGAGATAGTGCTGAAATTGAGGCAGCTTCATGCAGAAATCTCCACTTCCATCTGTGCTGAACTTGAAAAAGGCAGTCCTTTCTTCCTGGCTTTTAGTAAATTTATGATAACCAAGGTCTCATTGCCAAAAGACAGCCATGAACTGTTATGGAAAAGATAACACAGGGAGTCTTAGGGAAAATACCTGTACTTTTTGTGAATTATCACATGAGACTTGATGGGGCTGCTTGACATTACCTGTCTGACTGCAAGTAATTAAATAGAAGGCGGAAACATAAGGGGAAATGAAATGACAGAAATGATTGCAGAGGCTGGAGTGGGAGAGCCATAGATTTGGTAAAGTCCTCCTGCTTCACTCTGACTAGCCTGGCAGGTTATCCAAATATACAAGCAAAAAGCTCAGGATGGAACCACAAAAGACCTGTCTGAGCCCATCAGCCCTGCAGAGGGATGCAAAGCCTGCCATGGTGCAGGGTTATCCCAGCCCTACCCCAGGCCCCCCATCCAGCAGCCCACCCAGAGACCACCTCTTCTGGGGGTAATGGGAGAGGTTTAAAATACTTCCTCCTAGAGCCAGGGCAATGTAATACAGCTTCTGGAGGGTCACCACACGTACAAAAGGTGCAGCAAATGACCACAACTAGCCAACGTGAGGGTTAAACACCTAATTCTGTGGGCACTGCTCTAGTGTGCTAGCTGGACCAGGAGACTTCCACTGCCCTTTATATTTACAGACACAACTGTTTCCTTGGTGCAGACGTTCACGTAGCATAAAGCTATCATGCTTTGAACCTATTATGGATCTACCTTATTTCACGCTGCTCATGATTTTCTCACCTTCAAATGAGCTGTCTTCTAGTAGTCTTAGGAAATGCAAACAGCTACTCTTAAAATCATTTATCTTTTCTTTAGAATTTCCAAATCTCATCCATTGCTTCCTCTTTAAAGGACTAATAATTCAAAATGATTTTTGACTGATCTAACCATCCCTGTTGGTCTTCACCCAAAGCTTGTCCTACCTGGGAGCAAAACCCTCAGCACACAGAATGTGCACGATAACTCGTAAGCCATTTAACACATCTTGCTCTGCTTGTCCACCGAGCCTCCCTACAGAAAGTCACAGTTGCGTGGTTAAACCAGACAAGTGCAAGACAGTGCAAGAAATAGATGCTGATGCTGATTTAAGAAGCTGAGAGAATTCTTTCAATGTCAGCTTAAACGTAAATACAAAATCCTGCATATGCAGACGTGTGGTCTGTGCGGTACACATCTGTGTTAACCTCAAAATTAGTAAGCTACAAGTCATGTTCCTGCAGCATTTAAAGTGTACTGCAAACTCTAATGGATTAAATTTGCTAAATATTTTAATTGGCTTCATTACAACAAATATAATAATGACTGGGATGCAGGAAAATTATTTCAGTAGTAATCCTTAAGGAAACAGATGGACATTTTTCTCTGACAACTGGATTTACAGAACAAGGAAACCTGGGAGGCTGCCTGAACACAAGTCAGTCACATCATCCAGGCTCGTACACACCATATATGACACCCGAGCTCATTACAGATAAAACTTGTCCTACTGCAGGCTCTCCAGCCTTCCCATGAGAGACTGATGGTCAGCTTTGCTCATGAGTCCATTTCTCAGTGGAAGCCTCATTTCTCCAACACAGCATCAGTCATGCTTGCGACTCCTTTCGGGACCTCTTCTTTCAAAGCCTACTTCCCTCTGCGACCAAATGTCACCATCATTCACCCTACCTCTGTCCTAGAGGACTGAAGAACTTATTTCCTCAGCAACACTGCAAAACTTCATAGCAAAACAACGCACATAGCCACCGATCAGACTAAGGGACAGTAGAAACCCATGGGGACTTCCAGACAGGAGCTTTTAATCCTCAGTGACATGCAGACATCTCAAAATTTTCTAGCAGGCATTTAGAAAAACAATGGTAATGGTATCACGTATAATATGGAGGCGCCACAACCACTATCTCCATTTGCTTTTGATTCCCATTCCATGGGACCCCTTGAAACACCAACCCATAGACCCAGAGGTCAGCAGTCCTCAATTTGGGTTCACTCCAGGTTGCCTGTTCATGCATAGAGACCTCCACGACAGGGCAGCCCTTGCCCCCCGCCAGCGTGAACTGAAGCCCAGTTCCCAGGGAAGCTGATATTTTTCTGGTCTCAAGCTCAGCTCGCAAGCAGACATTGAAGACCTGCCTTTGGTGCTGGGCTTTGGCTACATCACCAGCGGGAGATGAGCCTTTTGTGCAGATGCCTGGCCATCACCTTTCCCCACTGTTAACAGTTTAGTCTCTCAAGAGTTTAATATTAAATAATTAAAATACTGCAAAAAAAAAAAAAAGCTTCCTCCATAAACAGCTCTCAAAATGACTTATGCTGTTAAATAAAGTCATGACACACCTGCAAGATAAATTTATATTTTACAGAGCAGGAAATGGAAATACTGGTACCCTACAGCATTAACAAAAATAAGATGAACACCAGTTCACCTGCACACTGAAGAGTATTTAACAGTTACTCTTCTTTCTGCTAGCAATGAGACTTTCATTTTGAATTCTCCCTTTTTAACACTGGCATATGCAGTGCGAATTGCCATGTCCAGCACCTGTTGCAGACATCCACAGCAGGTACTTCAGCTGTAAACCGAAAAAGAGACAGTTTATGAGGCACCCAGATCTCATGCTAAGCCAGGACTTTGGGAGATGATGGGAACATGCACGCAATCCTGGCATGACCAGAGAAGCTTGCATAACCTTCTGTCACCCCTCAGTGCCCTCGAGCATGGGAGAAGTGAGTAAAAATGCACCCAAAAAGTAAAGTATGCAAAATGATAACGCAGTGGAAGAGATGTTCCACCTGGGCCTGACTGTTGTTCCAGAACAGCTCAGTCCTCAGCACTGCCAGTGAAAGTCCGCCCTGACCTCTTGGTGTCCACTGTGGCATTTAAATAGCACATCTGCCAATCAGCAGAGATTTAGGGCCAGTGGAGTGGCTGCAGATTGATGCCCTTGTAAGCCGGCACATCTGCTTAGTTTATATTGCTGAGATTGTGAAACTAGGTGATGGCGTTAATCTTAACCCATCACTTTTCTGGTATGTTTTGCAAACTGACGCGTAAGAATGTAAATGATTCTAAGGGGAACTCCAGTTACCAGTATCTCAACTCAACATCTTAAAAAAAAAATAAATAATGCTTTAAGAGAACTCATTGGCAAAAGGTCCTTCATAGAGCAAGTCCAGTGATTCAGAGAATTGCCATCACTGCTGGGCAGCCAGACTCCCAGAGCCATGCCATGCTCTGGAAACCCTTCCCTTCAACTTCCACCTGCTTCAACAAGGTAGGGTCACTGCCATCTCCTGATGGAGAAACTCCACTGATCCATGAACACTTTGATTCACGCAACGTTTCTTTCTGCAATAAAGTGTGGTTCACTTTCAGATTTTGCATACCACCTTGAAGATATACCTTGGGAGTTCCCCACAATAAATGTTTAAGAGTTCCTAAAAATAAGTCGAGTAAATAGCCTGGGGAAGCACTATGAACTCAGTCACAAACAGTAAAAAATCAACTTGACTAGATCAGGTTGCTATTAATATAAACTACTTCCCTTCATTTAAATTACAGAAATAAAACCAAGAAGTGACTAACCTTGTAAAATATGCTTTTTGCAAAACTCAAAACTGAACTGTCAAGTGAAAATACATGACTGAGGGCTCTCACTCATGGGTGAGCCGTACCCATATTCCAGGAGAACAATACTTTAAACAAAGGCTTTGAAAGATGATAATCATAACTAATGATCGGGAGAGGCAGACTCATAAGTGAATACAGGAAAATAACATGCAGGTCTTTCATTAAAGCCGGTGGTGCTTTGCTTTGGTTTCCCTTCAATTCCAGAAGAAATGCAAATAAACCTGTGACAGTTCCCCTGGAGCTGACAGAGGCAGACCAGGAATGAAGGAGGCTCGATCCACCAAGTCAGCCTCTCCCTTACTGCCAAGGGATGCATATGAACATAGCATCGCCATAGAAGCCTAATTGCCATTTCATACAATCACAAATTATCCTGTGCGGCTACAACCAAAACACAGCCCTTCTGCCTTTATGACAACGCATGCTCTCCTCCTCATCCAGTCAGACTAACCCGGGTCAACAAATTCCCTGCCATTCTCCCCGGATACTTACGTGCCTGCCATGGAGGAAGCCCTGGTCAGGTAAATCCCACAGGAGTACAAACTCAAGTCCAGCACGTGAGCTTAAACCCAAACAGGCTAATTTCACCTGGTCACAGAGCAGAAGACAAATTTGGCAAGGAGACAAGCCAGGAGCCTTCATGAAGGCTTTGTAACCCAAACAGGAAAGGGAAGCGGCGTTGAGAGAGCAGAAGGGCAGGAAGCAACACTTGCTGGTATGGCAGGGGCGGGGAAGGAACTTTAAAGAAGAAATGTTTTCTTTCTTTCAGCTGATTTACCGAACAAAAGTCCAAACAATATAGATTAAGATTAGATGTGCCGCCTTTGCCTCATTGGTGGCATGGATACTAAAACCATGTTGCTTATTTTCTCAAGGCATGGGTTCCCTGTCCCAGAAAAAGCAAAAGCAAACAAACCTCAGACAGAAAAAAATTGTTATTATTCACTTACGGCATGGGCATTTGCAGGGTGCCGAACCAAACCCAGGGGCCCCATCAGTACCAAGGGCCCCTGTCACACCTTGCCACCAGCCTGGCATCGCCTGCTGGCTGGCTGGGGGCCAGCTCCAGCCTAAAACTTGAATTAGCACAGGCTAATTCATGTTAGGACGAATTAGAGAGCCCAGTAGAGCCCAGGGTACTGCAGGCTGACTGTCATCTCCCACGGCAGTACAGCCTTTGGACGGGAGCTGCCTCACACCTGGCTAACTCAGGGTCCAGCCAGAGTGGTTGCTCTTCAACCCTGTCATCCTTCTTGGGGCATCACTATAAATACATAAACAAGAAACACACCTTCACACACCTTCCTTTGATCCCTTTTGCTCATCTGCCCAATTTGGACCTGGAGCAGCCATGGTGCCCAGGTAACCTCCCGAAGCACCCCACAAATGGTGGAGCTGCTCAGCTCATGAAGACCTGCTGGAACCACAGCACGGACCAAAGATTTTACCCCAGAGGCAGCATGTAGCATCCTGTGTCACCCCAGGTAGCACAAGTGGCTCCAAAGTCTGCGCTAATGAGAGCAAAACCTACAGAGCCTGGAGGAGACCAGACTTCAGGAGATCACAGAACCCCTCGTGTCTTTGCAGTGGTTTCAGAGCACAACGTACATGTGAATAACCTTAGATCCCCATTTAATATAGCAAGAAGAGAGGAGTGGAATTTGAATTGGGCAAGGTGTATCAGCTACATGAACTTTTCAGTGCAGTTTCTGGTAGGGAGCAAGGGCTACAAATGCTGCTTTACCTCAGCAGAGCGGCAGAGTGACTTTCACATTCACTGGTTTTTGTTTTTTTTCTTGTCATAAAAGATCACTTTCATGGTCCTACCGAAGGCCCTGCAGTAACTACTGGTGAAGTGGCACCTAAGAAAAACATCGGTGTTAAAATCTGGTGGATGTGACGGTTCCTAGTGCACCAACCATTCAGCTGCAGCTTCTGATGCCTCTGCATCAGAAAATTTCTGTATGACTGAAGGTTTCAGTTTTCAACTGATGGGGGAAGTTTAAAACCCAGCAAGAAATGAAGTTCTCACTGACATTTAAGCACAGCTTTCTCTTTTTTTTTGTTTTTTTTTTTTTTTCTTATGTGTCGCCCCCCACCCCCACCCCATTTAATGAAACATTTTATTCATTATCACTTTTCTGGGATTTCAGTTTGGCTGCGCTTTCCTGATACCACGCCTTTCTGCTTTGAGATCTGGGTGGATTTTGGGCATTGCTTTCTTTCATTCAAAAAAATCCTGCTTTTCATTAATTTAAAACTTGACTTCATTTGGATTCAAGTGCCAATTCCTCTGTATAGTTCATACACTGCTTAGACTGTTATTGTGGAGCTTGTCTGTGTAAACCGTACTTTACTGTATGTATTAGAAAAGAATGTTATAACCTGAAAAATACATCTCCAAATAACTACAGACTCAAATCACTAATTGCCCAGATCAGCCACGCTGGCTCCACTGTTCTAGGCATAGGGATGCAGGAAGATAGACTAAGGAAAGATCTGAGCAGCCTTTTTATTTCTTTGATTTCACGTGTCTGGGACAAATATGGTCACTGGTTTTGGGGGAAGGAAAGAGCAATTAGATGTCAGGATATTTTTTCTGCTAAACCAAGCAGATATGATTCTCCTTACACAGAAATATCAGCTACAATAATATCAGCTAGGATAATCTGGTTTTAAAGGTTTGGTTCTCCTGACCACAAACACCTTCGAGCACACCTGAAAATCCCCCAGCCCTGCCCTCCAGCTCTGCTGGCACTGTGCGTGCCCAAAGCACAGCAAGGAGCAGGTCAGCACTGACTGTGTCACCTCAGGAAACAGTGACAGTGAGTGGGACAAAGCCCAGCACTGCCTCTCAGTGCACCCGTCATAAGCCAAATTAATTTCATTAATCACTACAGCGTACATTCCAGCAGAAGTGCCTCTAATCACCCCTTTGCATTGCTAAAATGCCTCCACAGCCTTGGACCAGAAAGGGAAACGGCACCCCAGGACAAATCACAAATAAGACCCAGTAGCTGATTTCTATCCGGTCCTCACAAAGGACCATATGCCGGATAAACAGATCATTTCAGTCATGTGTTGAGATCTGTGTGAGATCAGGATTCCTGCACACAGAAGCAAGGCGTTCGTTGCAATTATGTGAATATTCCCACAGGTTTCCCAGCAGCACATCTGCTGGCTACGTACTAGGCTTTCATGTTCCAAAGACATCCAAGTACTGTATTCGCTTTCTCTTGGAGAGTTTAATTTCCAGGCAAAACACGATCTGTATGAGACAATAATGCCACATATTTTCAATCCTTAGAGCTGCAGACTGCACGCAGAAAGTTGAGCATCTTGGTCTCGAATTGACCCATCTCCAAACACAAAGCCCAGATAATTTCTAAGAATGAAATGGAGATGCACTGTAGAATGAGTTGTGTATACTCTAAAAAGGCTATTACAATCATAATACAAAAAATAAAACTAACGAGCTAAGAGCTATTTGAAGGCAGATTCGATTAAAACATTTTTTTCTTAATAAGCATGTATTTCACACCTTCCGAATCATTTTTTCTACATGTGTATCTATTGGGCTTAATTCAATGTTACTCCAAAAAGGCATCTAATTATACTGCCCAAAATTATACATTTGCATATGGCAATGGCTTTTGTTTAATAACCTCATGATTAAGAAATCTGAAAGTTCACAGTGAAACTGTACCCTCACATCTCACAAACTATAAGAAAGCTGTATGAATATATGCACAAACGCTACATAACAGCACATAAAACATGCAGTTAGATACTCAGATTTGCAAAACTAACTTCACAGCTGTTGATAGCCTTTGAATGTAAAACATTTCCTCATACACTGAGATTTGCAACTGCTAAACATGCTGATAAGACAAAAAAATGCCTGGTCCTTAAAAAGTTTAACCCTGTATATGTACACACTACTGCTCTCTCCACCCTTTTTTTTCATGCTCTTTGCTCATTTTTAAGGAGCAGGAGATACTGGAGAGAAGAGTAGAAAATATTTAGTATTTCAAGAGCTAAAAACATGCAACGAGGCAAGGTGTTTACTGCCACTTTGACAGCAAAACAATCATCCTGCACTGCATGTATTTTACAGGTAAGAGTCGTCTTGGGACCGTTAATTTAGAATGCAATCCCATCACTGCTGAGGTCCAAGGAAGTCAGGCCATAGACTTAAAAGACACAAAACCCTTGGTGTAGATCCATTTAATCAGTGACAGATAAACATATGGCAGAAAAAAAACAAACCAACCAAATCTTTTAAAGGACCTGAGTTATGCAAGATCTGGGGAGCCTTATTTTTTCTTTTTGGGAAGCCCCCAACACTCTCATTCATGCAGTGCCCTCTTCTAAGACCATTTCATCTCACCCCCTCACTCCACAGAGAGAACAGTCAGGACTCACCTGCTTTCAAGGGACTGTCTATTGTGGCTGATGCAAACAAGCTTAGGTATTGCATTAAGGAAATAACTGTATTGCAAAGAATTAACTCTCTGGCTGCCTTCAATTTTCCTCTCTATAAACTGTGATGAGCAATGGGCAGTGAGCCCAGACCTCACGTTAAGCAGCATGGAACAAGTTATAGACCATATGGAGAGAAATAAACTGCCACTTCATACACAGGATATCTATAATGCTTTTTTTTGCTTGAGTCAGCTAATTGCACATCCGCAAATCAGCACATTTGTAACAAATGGAGCATTATGATGTCATGGGAAATTTATTTAATATGATCAAAGTTTGCCAGAAAAAGTTACCCTGAAAGTATGAAAGTACTTAAGAGTCCTGAGTGCCTGGGACATCTTACAGCCCTTATTAAACAAACATTTCCATGTTGTTTCAGGGCAGCCAGTGGTGCAATGGACCGTATCCTCTAAGTCTCCATGTCAGCAGTCTCACTGCAGACACCAGCATCTCCCTGCTGCAGGCAAAAGGCACCTCCTTGCTTATAGTTAGAACCAGCCACACCACCGACACCTGCTCCAGCAGCAAAGAGCAGTTACTGCTCCCATCAGTAGACTCAGATGAGTCTTCTATCACCTGTTTTTCCAGAGGCTGAGAATTAGAGCACAGACTATTACAAACCCTCTGCTGTATGGCAGATTTGAAGGGGCGTACTTACCTTTTACACATAACTCCTTTTTTTTATGTTATAGTAAATCAATGACCTTGATCTAAAGAACCATTAGCAATGGTCAATATAAACTTACTTGTGATACCAGCTGAAAAACATTCTCCTATTTATGTCACCGAGCATACACTATCCTCCAACACAGCAGACGTGTTTTTACTTTCAGCTTGCATTCTTCTTAGACTTTCATAAACAGCTTATCACAAGTGCTTTCAGGAGCTATAGGCAATGGTCATTTGAACAGCATAAGTGGCTTTTTGCAGGTCCTAATTTACAGCGAGGTCATATAAATTTCTGGGGTTTGGCTTTGAAACAAGAAGCACCAACTCCCCTATAGTCTCATAGAGACATTAGTAGCTTCTTGCTCAAAATTTGCACTTGCTCTTTTTTGGTATTAACCTTTCTTATTTAATGCTATTCACCGCTAAGTAGTGGAATTCAAACATCATATTTTACTGATCGGATAAGACACTTGCATCATGAGACACATCTATAGCACATTGTGGGCACCATAACCCAGTGGAAGTGTTTTTTATTATAAACCTTTTAGAGGTACATGGATGGGTGAGGTTCAGCCTGGCAGGTGGGAAGATAAGGAGAGCTTTCCTGATGCAAGAGATGCTGGAGTAAAGAGAAGGCATGTAAAAACAGCTTAAGAGGCTGGAGCAGAAGCAGCTGACAAAAAATTATGAGAAATGGCACTTAACTGTATTTTTATTACTTGCAGTTCTCTGATGTTCAGGTTGCCAGATGGAGAACATTTGATATTCACTGGGAAAACACTTTTCAAGACAGCAACACCACTCCTGAAAAGTCAGGGCCCAAAGCAGAAGAGCAAAGTGAAGGCTGTGCTGCACAGAACAGCTGCAAACGCTGGTGATCTCTTCTGCTGAGGGAAGAAAGATGCACTAGGATGGCATTTGTTGAGATTATAGAAAGATAAGACTAGGTTTGCATCAAGATGAAGAACGCCTGGCCTTGTTTCTACACTTGTTTCTGATATTTGTGCTTCTCAGAATAACACAGGGGAGCTTCAACTTGTAGAGGGGTCCCTGGAGGTGGACTGGGTATGGTCAGCAGTTGGTCACATCGACTCACCACATCTTTCACTACTGTGTAACCACTGAGGGGCTGGTGCACAGGGAGGCTCTCTCCTGTAACAAGAGTAGAGCATCCCTATTCCTTCCACATTTTTCATGTCTTACAGTAGATGAGTAGCAGCTTTTAAAATAATCCTTTATAAAATTTAACAAGCTGCCGAGCTACTTTTGCATGACTTGATACCAGCTCCATCCTTGCTGACGCTGGTGGAAAACCTCCCAATTTCAGCTGCAGCTGAAACTTATCTTTTATATCACCTGTGTCATGAGTCAGGCTTTAAAACAAGGTAAATGATACAGAGCTACTGCACCTCATCTTAAATCTCTTGTCTGCACTGATAAGGAGGGGCAATGGATGTAGCCTTGATGTTTCCAGATATGTTTCAACTAGGAAGAATAACAAGTTACAGCTGGGCACAAACAACAGTTGTCTGTATAATTGAGTCACAGTATGTACTTAGACTAAGTATCTTCATTCTGATAAAAAAAGAACATGGTGGGCCAGGGCATTTGTACCTTCCCATCACAGAAAAGGTATGTCCCTCTTCAAGGTGAGCATAAACCAGCACCAAATGTAAATAAACTGTACTCAAAAATCTGTGTATCAACATGCTGCAATGAGTGCTTGGGTTTTTTCCCCCTAAATTTCACCAAAAAAATAATTCTCAGATTATTTTAGTAAAAGGAGACACAAGGAGAGGTAGTGAATGCAGATGTGCAGTAAACAAATCCTTTGTCCAAAGCTACTGGCAATTCTTAACAAAATAAAAATTATCCTGGCAGCCCCTTCCTTTCCCCCTTTTCCCTCCTTCCATTATTCCTTGGCAAAGATTTGTCTCTATTGCCTGGCAGATAAAAATATTTGATGAGTGCCAAAAATGAAAGAGGATCCCTGAGCACATTTGTGCACCAGACTTGTTTGCGTGCAATATTTGGAATATTGCAAGATGACTATCTATTTTTCTAAATCAAATCTGCATGCTGCTTGCAATGCACAAGACACCAAAGAGGAAAGGAAAGACTATTTTGAATAATGGCAGAACTCTTGCCTTCCCGTGATTTGTACCCCTTTTCCCATCGCAATCTTCTTTACCTCTTCTAAAATGATTGTTCTTGACCGTGATATGTTCCCTGTGACATTTCCATCATGCAAAGGCACCGTACAGCCCCTCTTCTTGGGAGTGACACGTCTACTGAATGGCCAGCTACACAAGATGTGCACGTTGCCAGGGAGCAGCTGGTCAACCAGACCATGCGCTGCCCTCACCTCAGGAAGGGCTCCGTTTTGGATCACTCTCCATCCACTTGCTGAGTCTCACAAACCAGCTGACTTTTACTGCTCGGCCAAACTAGGCTGACTGCTTCTGAGTCTGCTGGTCAGCTACTGGGAAGGTGGCAGAGAGAAGGAAAAGGATGGGACAGGCACGAGGGCAAAGCAACCACGGAAGCCTTAGTTCCTCATGAAGGCAAACTAACAAGAGGTTGGTAGTGAGAATCTCTGCTTACCTCCACCAGTGCCCTCACCAGCTCCTCCCTGTGCAGCCAACAACCACCAAAGCATCACAGTGGCATGCACGGTCCCTTTTAAAGTCAGCTTCAGGCTATTACCAAACACAGGATCATTTCACCACCGATATTTATAGGTAACAATTTCCAGGACTTTATTTCTACTTAAAGCATTTCAGACGGTATATTTAGGCATTTTGGCTACACGTAACCCGTCATTCATTTAATCTTATGAAAGTGTCCTGGGTAAAACAGAACCAATTTTCTGTTCAATAATTTTATATTTTTAGCTGATCTGAGTGTTCCTGACTCCAGATCTGGAATCCAGCTCATGTTGGTCACTGAGTCCAGTCTGGGTCTTTTCCCTATGCCTGCTGGTGATGTGACTGTCATCCTGGGAACTTGATATGGTTTTGTATATATTGTATCTATTTCATTATTTTCTCTTTTTTTTTTTTTTTTTTTAGTGTTCATGAAAGTAGTTTAGTTCATTCTAAACTCATAAATCTCCTTATCTCTTCCTCTCATCTCTTTTTGCGGGGCGGAGAAGGGCCATCTGTCAGTCTGGTTTTGGTAAATTAGGCTGAAACCACAATAGAAAGCAATTTCACATAACAACAAAACCTAGAAATGCAAAAAGGCTGGAAAGCAATCATAAAGGATTCATTGGGTCCAGCATGAGGAATGATCACCATCAATCTTGCAGGCCATGTCACAGGTTTAGGAGTTGCCATGAAATTACTTGTCTCCACAACACTGAGAAAACATTCTTATGGTTTGTTGCAATTTTCACAAGTCAGAATTGACAACAATTCTTCCAGATGAGCTAAAAAGTCATCGGAACAATGGTCTGCAAACTTTTCTGACCGTACACCCCTACCAGCAAAAAACTTTATGTACCCCAATAGATATTCATTTAAGTCATCTACATGTACTACTGAAGTTTTAAAACCTTCTTTCCATATCCCAGTAGATTGTCCCACGCATGCCTCACTTCACAGAACATGGCACGGGAAGATGACAAGTAACACAGACTTTTTGTCTGAGGCCCCAGAGGAGGCAGCTCTAGTAAAACATCAAGATTTTGTGAAGTAGCATCCTTTATTTCTACTGTGCCACAGTATCCAGCAGAGTGCAATGCAACATGACTGGAAAATTGCTGAGGTTAAAAGAAAATTAAAAAAAATAATTAAGGCAAAGCAATTTTCAGTACAATTTCTGAAACTGTGCAATAAAAATTTAGAGCCCTTCTGCCAATCTGGAAAGCTATAACAATTTAACAGAAGTGAAGTGGAATGAGCTTTCCTCCAGTTAATGTTGATTATAGAAGAATAAGAACCAAATCACCTCTGAATAACCACAAGAAATGTAAGGCTAAGCTATTCTGTGGTGCTGAGCTGTAAGAAAAGACCATATAAATTTGTTTGGTTTCAAATCTACCCTCGGTAAGTAGTAGCAGTAGTTACAGCTCATAAGGGTGAAAGTTCCATATAGTCCCCATATTCCCCACCCTGCCCTTTCCTTCATATTGGGAACTACAAACTTTTTTCAAAAGTTTAACTTTGAAGTTCTCTGGGTTTTTTTGTCGTTTTTTTTTTTCTTTACTGCCTAAAGCATCTATGTTTTTTGTCAGCACTTCTGACAGACTTGTCAAAAGACAACCCTCCCACCCAAAACTTAACATAAAAGTTTAGCCCTTGAGCCATTATATGGACTGGGAGTGTTCAACAGCCTATCTGTGAAGACGTGCTTTTGATACCAGCACACTGATTTTATTAGAACAGCACTGAAATATTTAGAACTGTTCTTCTGTGTAACTGATATAAAGTTTTGAAGAAAAAAAAAATTAAAAAGAGAACCAAAAAGCACTCACAAGTCAATAAACTGCATAAAGGAGAGGTTGATGCAGAGAATGGGGGAAGTTTCAAAAGTACCTCATCCTTCCTTTCCTGCTAATGCCTTTACTGTCTGCTTCCTAGAGCTTCACCGTCTCCCAGAATAAACTCAGGAGGGCTGAGCTGAGGTGGTGGAGGGTCTCTAAGAAGGGGCAAAAGATGACCTGCAGTATATCTTCCACTTGGCCAGTGTTAAGGCAGCCCAGCCTCTACAATAACGCTAATAGCCACAGCCAGGTGGGATCAAAAGGCTAATTCTTCTTTCAGGTGCAGCAACCACAATTTCACAACCCCAATAAGAACATGGAAATCAGCTTCCAAAGCTGCATTGTGATTGAATTGTTAATTAAAAAAGACACAAGAAGCACACAAGACTTTTGAAAGATTTCATAAATTGCTATAACCTCCGACCTCTTCACCCACATCTGTGCTGGCTTCTCTCTACACCCTGAAGGGCTTAGCAAAATCAAAATTGATGCAGAAACCTTCAGTCAGTTCACAGCAGGATCTCTCACAGTGAACTTTATAATTGGTGTGTTATCAGCTGAGCAACGTTACAGCGCTATTTGGTCTGCTGAAACCAACTCCCCAAAGTGCAAACAGAATACAAATCAGGCAAAGCTCTGAATTGTCTCTTGGGCTGCACACTCAGTTGAGGCAGTTACAGCTTAATGGATAAAACACTGACCTCTGAGCCCCCTATTCAAATCCCGCTTGCGTTCCCGTGACGGGTGCTGGAACTGGGTTGGGAACATTAGTTTCAAAGAACCACTTTCCTAAGTACTGTCTGCATTTTTTTGCCATGAGCCTTTTCTCTTCAGTATTTCTGCCCTCCTTGCCTGTCTCATCTCTTTCTGCTTAGGCTGGCTGGTTTTAACACCCAGACAATGATCCTTATTTACTTAATAATACAGCCACAGCTGGAAAGCAGACCGTGGATTTGGGCAACACTCCTCTGAAATACATGATGTGTGAAAACAAAACCTCCCTGGTCTAGTGGGAGGTTGGAACCCCCCATGGCAGGGGGGGGATGAAACTAGAAGTTGTTTTAGGTCCCTTCCAACTCAAACCATTCTGTGATTCTATGATTCCCTGCAGGTCAGGTAGCCTGCACAGGGAATGGTTTCCAGCTTCCAGCTTGGTGTTACGCAGCCAGCGGACTATTGTGTGTCTGGTTTTCCATCCCTCTCCCATATCCTTTCTGGATAGAGGCATTTTGCTCTTCAGGACTCCATCTGCTTGCCCCAGAACAAGAGAAAAGGGAAAACAGAAAAAGCAACAGCTACTAATTGGTGTGCTGTATACCTCACTGCTCTCACTTCCACTGCCACTTAAGAGTTAGGTTCACACCATGTTAAAAATGAGAATAAGAACAAAACCTGCTGATGCATGAGATTTTCCATGTCTTTGTTTCTGTGCAGGCTCTCTTGGTCTATGGCATGTTTGACTCAGGTACTGCTATTTGCGATGGTGTTCTGCCCATGACAACATCCCTTGCCATGCACACTGCCATGCTCCCTGCAGCCAGCTCACTGCCCGGCTCTGACTTTGCCGTATGAAGGCACCGTAGTATTTAATAGATATCTCCCAGAAAACAGGGAGAATAGCGCTCGCTCAGCAGTTTGTACATCCACACCCAGCAAACTGGCTGGGGCACCTGTGGGATCTATCATTCCCTGATACAGAAGTACCACACTTGCTTTGCTACCTGGGTGCTGGGTGAACTAAAAACCCTTTGATGAGCATGACATTCAGAAAAGAGAGAGTTTTGTTGCAAATTCCATCTTGCTGGTGCTACCAGTATCTCTTCAAGAGAGGTTTTGGGGATCAGTCTCTTTAAACCTGGCATCATCCCTGGGTGATCACAGTCACGTGCCAAAAATGAGACTCAGGCTTTATGTGCATCTGTGCTCGTCTCAGATCACAGGCACTCCATGCAACACAATTCATAGGTGGAGCCCCTTTGCACCAAGCAGGAGGACAGAGGCAGAGCTGAGCCGATGAGCATGCTGGAAATGCTGTAGTACCTGCAGTACCAACACTCCCATGTCCAAAGAGTAGGGGCAGACCATGGTTTTATCAGAAGAAATTAGTAGTGACCTCTTGATTTAATTAGTTGCATAAACTTACTAAAGGAAAAAACTAGTATGATGGAAACCCTTGGAGGTCTCTGTGTAGTGAGCGTGCTCTGCTGGGATGGAAGATCTCTAAAACCACTGTATGAGGGCAGGGCCCCTCTGTATGGGCCATGACACCAAAGAGCCAGGAAGCAGAGGGCTGGCTGAATGGTAGGAGGGAATGAGCAGGGATTGTAGATTCACATTTTCCTTCACTTTTTCATCTGCACATCATCCCCTTTGGATGTTACAAGTAAGTACCATCACTTACACTTTGACATAACCCAGCTGGAGATAAGCTTAGTTTCCAGGGACCAGACCAATATTATGGTGTTCCTCAAGCAAAACTGTGTCACTGTTTGTAGCTGTAATGCTCTAATGAGCACCCAGCTCATTACAATAAAGGATAACACAGTGTGCAATGAAGTATGCCTTCAGGGACCCTGCATGGAGCAGTGTGAGAGCCAGCACTGCTGGACAAGGGAGAGAAAGAAATGCCTCCTCCTGAGAAGGTTTACCAGCAATAACCAGGGTAGAGCCGTGGTGGGTAACATGGTTATCTTCAGTATGAGCTGTGGAGACTCATGTTTCCAAAACATCAAAGCTCTCCAACTCATTCCTAATAGTGCTGGCCAACTTTGTAGCCATCCGTGGCCCTCTCTGAGCCTCCTTTATTCAGGGATGCGGAAAGCAGGCTGAGGGGGTTGGGGCTGTTCAGCCTGGAGAGGAGAAGGCTCCAGGGAGACCTTCTAGCAGCCTTCCAGCATCTGAAGGGAGCTACAGGAGAGCTGGAGAGGGACTCTTTGTCAAGAAGTGTAGTGATAGGACAAGGGGTAATGGTTTTAAACTAGAAGAGGGGAGATTTAGATTGGATATTAGGAAGAAATTCTTTGCTGTGAGGGTGGTGAGGCACTGGAACAGGTTGCCCAGGGAAGTTGTGGATGTCCCGTCCCTGGAGGTGTTCAAGGCCAGGCTGGATGGGGCTTTAAGCAACCTGGTCTAGGGGGAGGTGTCCTATGATCTTTAAGGTCCTTTCCAACTCTAACCATTCTACGATTCTATGATTCTAAGCATCACTTGACCAAGAGTCAAAATAGTCCACAGGCTATACTTGTACCAAGCAAATATGAGCCAAACTGTTCAGGCAAACTAAGAAGCTGGTTATACTTATACACGATTCTGTGATCCTCATGTAAGACTTATTTTACACACAAAACACAGCCAAAATTGTTTAATTCTTTCCACTTACAGTATTTTTGTGCACATATAAGGACATTCTTATTCTACCAAAAGAAAAAAAAAAAGTAAAATAGCACCCTTTAAATCCTTCAATTTATATTTAACAAGAAGTGGAAAGCCTAATTGAAAGATATCGATTGGTAGGTCTGTCCTGCAGTAACAAAAAAAAAAGTAAGCTAAATTCAGTTATTGCAGTTCCATTTCTTTTTTATTGGTGAGACTGGGACTTCTAAAGGTATTTTAGGTACTACTCTGAAATCCAAGGGAGATTTGGCACCTGGTATTCTCTGGCTGAGTCTCTTCACAGGAGCAGTGTTTATGTTGGAAGCGTATTGGATGGTTTAATTCCAGCCTACTGAAGAGGAGCCTCTAGGTCATAGATCTGCTGCAGCTAATTTGGCAGAAGCAGCCCTGTCTCTTCAGAGAAGGACAACATAAATCTGCAAATACAGCTTCTGTCTGGGGGAATAAACAGCTTTAATTTTCTGTAGAATGACAGCCACTGAGCAAATGTTAAAAAAATACAAATAAACCAAACCAAAAAAACAAACAAACAACAACAAAACCCAACTAAAATCCCCATGGTATTAAAGCACAGTACCTTCAACAAATGGAAACCATCCCCTCTGCAGCAGCTCCAGTTCCCCAGCCAGCGCGGGGCTAGGGGGGGGCACAGCCAAAGGGGAGAAGAGACTTTTTTCACTGGGATGCTGCAAGCAATTTCAGACATTTCAGATCCTCCCCTACTAATTCAATCTGTGATGAGCTTTCCCTCCACTAACAGAAAAGCACCTTTCAGCAACTTTCAGGGACGTACAGGACCTGCTCTCCTTTCCTGGACAGTCCTAGGAGAGGCAAAGCATTTGAGCAGTGTTTTTGGCACGCAGCAGCAGGAAGGCAACAAGCAGACCTCATCCTCACCTGGAAGAAGCATTGAAACCCGACCTGCACTGGGACTGGTGGTTACAGACAACACACAGAAGTGTTCTGGTTTGAGATAAAACAGAACCAAGCAGCCCAAGACAAGCAGGAGATGCCTACCAGTGCCAATGCCTTACAAGGCTTTGGGCACGCTGTATGGTCCAGGAGAGGTTAGAGGAGAGATCCTTTTGTGCTCCCACCTGCTTCAGGTTTGCTCAAGGGTACAGGCAAATGAGCATTTAATCTGTAAGGATTACCCACACCTACCCTGGTCCATGGTGGGTCACATCCTTGTGGGGAGGGGAGAAATGGGCAGGAGAAAGTACACACAAGTGGTTGTGCCAAATACTAAGAAGAACATGAAACAGAGAAACCAGACTCAAACTATCCATTGTCTGTCTGTCCTAGGCATGGTTATAGAATCATAGAATGGTTAGAGTTGGAAGGGACCTTCAAGATCATTGAGTTTCAACCCCCCTGCCATGGGCAGGGACACCTCCCAATAGACCAGGTTGCTCAAAGCCCCATCCATCCTGGCCTTGAACACTTTCAGGGATGGGGCATCCACAACTTCTCTGGGCAACCTGTTCCAGTGCCTCACCACCAGGCAAGAATTTGTTCCTAAAGTAAAGAATTTCTTCGTAAGCACGGTTCTTCAACATGCTTTTCTTTAGGGAGGAAAGATGGTTGTGACCTTCCTTCTGCCCCATGCACCCTCCTTCCAAAGAAACAACCAGCTGGATTAAAGTGTATACAGGAGCTCATTCCTGTGTTAGCTCATTCACTCAATACTTACTCTAAGGAAAAACCTTACAGTTCTGAAATCCGAGAACTTCCACTTGAGACTCACCAGCTACTTAGCCACCAAAGACCAAGATCACAGAAAGAAAAAATGTATTTTAAAATATATTTTTAAATTATTTAAAAAATAAAGAATCTAAAACCAATGTCTAGTTTAAAATAACTTTCAATCTATTTCCATAATGCCACAGGCAATTTCAGTTACTAAGATGTGTAGTGCATTGAAAGAGAAGTAATCAAAGACACTGTCAGAAAAAAAAAAAAAAAGGGGGATAAACTGTGAATAGCAATCACATCTTTCAGATATTCAAGATGGGCACCACTAGTTCCTTGGTATTAAGCTGAAGATTTATCATTACGGAAATGTTGCTACATTCTACTTACAAACAAATCAGAAAATGCAACACCAAACTGGTGCCTCCAGCAGAGCACCCACCTGAGGATGATCACAACAATTTTGCTTTGCATCACCTAACAGAAAAAAAAATTTAAGGGACAGTGCTATATTTCTCAACCTTCATAAGCTTCTACAGCTCACAATACTGTTATCATTTAAACTCTCCCTGGAAACATACATTTCCCATGTTTGAATTAAACCAAATCAATGCAGCCCCCTTGTGCAGGTCAGACCGATGGCGAGCTGGGAGCTGGCAAAGTTCCCTTTAGAGCATAGGGGAAGGGCTGAAGGGGTTAAGGAGAATCTCTTCCATGCATTTCCCTTCCTGCAGTAAGCAAAAAAAGTCTTCCTCTGAAAAATAGCATTTGTAGTTTGTCACAGGATAAAACAAACCTTAAAAAAAAACCATATCAAGCTTAACAAAGGGGCTTCTTCTTAACATGGCTAATGGCTCAGGTTCCTCTACAGACAAAGATGCTGTTTGACCTACTGCTCTAATTAGAGGGGTAGTGATGTTGACATTTGTGTTGTATAAAGCAGACATGTTAACAGCCAGAGGGAAAGCTGTCAGTGCCTCTAAAGATCACAGCATTCACCGTGATGCGCGATGCAGCCTTTAAATATTCAAATAATCAATTCAATGCTTAGCTGCTTTTACTGATAACAAGAAACAACCCCCAAATTAGCAAAAGAAACCCCAACCCCAAAGCAACTCCAACTCCATTCAGTGCTAATGCTGAAAAATTGACAGGGAGTACATGAATCAGTTTTATTCTGCTGAGCATAGTATGCCCCTGCAGATTGTGTGTAATCCAGTTTCACCATGAAGAAACACGGGCAATTTACACTAGATTTTTCATTTACTATTGAAATAATAACAACCACCAGAGACTGTGGTTTGTACATTTGCATGTGTCAAGTTCACCCAAGCATGAAAACACATACCTCTTCTCGTTTATAAATACATGAAGTGAGTTTTAATTTAACTCTGATCATATTCCCTTGACATGAGCTGCACCATTGCTACAGACGGGCACTTCATGTTTTACAGATCGAAATCTCTGCAGTAAATCCTCTCTGTGCAGCACCCAAGTCCTCTAGAACGACAGAGAGCCCTTAGTGCTGCATCTCAATTAGCTCCAACCTCCCTCAGTCCTTTTCCTCAACACATAATGTTCTCAAGTCCACTTTTACCCAAGGCAAAGCTGAACGTTAAATACAACAGACTGACAGGAGGTTTCCTACTGCAGTTCCACCTTCTGTATCCTGAGGAAAGAAGTCTCCTACAGGCACAGATACAGAGATCAGACTGGAGCTCAGTCTCACTCATCTCATCCTGGCTTGACACAACCCGTCCTGGACACTTTTGGAGCCTGTTTTGTAATTAATTTCTGTAAGTGAATAATTGAATCATTAAACTGAATTAGATCAACATGATGATGCACAAAATAAAATTGTAACTCTTATTTGTCACACTGCTCAATCCAGCCTTCAAAATGACTGCAATTGCTACTGTGAATAACTTCTGAAGGAAAAAAACTTAACCTGGTTGGCACCATGATGTTCAAGCTTAAAAATATTAAGAAGAAAGACATTTGCAAAGGTACTTTTTTTTTTTTTTTAATGTAGATTGGACCAAATACCTCACATTCCTTTACTAATGCTTTTCATTTTCCCCAGCCCTTACAGACTGTTCCACTTTCCTGTGCACAGCATCCCATGTGGCCAGCATTGCTCTAAGGGAAGGCAAGTGAAGCTCCAAACTCAGCACACAGATGTGTCCATAGAATCCTTCAGGTTGGAAAAGACCCTTGGGATCACCCAGTCCAACCATCAACCCCACTCTACAAAGTTCTCCCTTACACCATATCCTCCAACAAAATGACTCTTAAACACATTCAGGGATGGGGGACTCAACCACCTCCCTGAGCAGACTATTCCAGTGCCTGACCACTCTTTCTGTGAAAAATTCTTTCCTAATGTCCCGTCTAAACCTACCCTGTTGCAGCTTGAAGCCATTCCCTCTCGTTCTATCATTAATTACCTGTGAGAAGAGACCAGCACCAACCTCTCTACAATGTCCTTTCAAGTAGTTGTAGACAGTGACGAGGTCTCCCCTCTGCCTCTTCTTCCTCAAACTAAACCGTCCCAGCTCCTTCAACTGCTTTTCATAAGATTTATTCTCCAGGCCCTTCACCAGCTTCACTGCCCTCCTCTGCACTTGCTCCAGCACCTCAGTATCTCTCTTGTGTTGAGGTGCCCAAAACTGGACACAACGCTCCAGGTGTGGCCTCACCAGTGCTGAGCACAGGGGGACAATCACCTCCCTAATTCTGGTGGTCGCAGTATTTCTAATGCAAGCCAGGATGCCCTTGGCCTTCTTGGCCACCTGGGCACACTGCTGGCTCCTATTCAGCCACTTGTCAATCAGAACCCCCAGGTCCTTTTCCAGAAGACAAGATGCTTGTAAAATACACTATGGTGAAGGGACCTGTGAACAAGCAAATATGCTTGGAGAGCAGATTACAAGGAGAAAAGCAAACGTTTGGGTTGCTTCAGTACAGTAAAACCTGTCCCTTTATTGCTGGTAATCAGGGAAAATCAAGCCTGAAATGACACTCGTGTATGAAGGAGATACAGAAACAGGGCCACAACACACTATCCATCACAGCAGGGGAGGGAAAGTTAAGTTCACGCCATTCACTCTTTTCTGCACAAGTGCTGCTGTTCTCTATTGATCTCCACCGTAATTTAAGAAGCCACAGAAAGCCATTTAGTGCTTTCCAGAAGCAGTTTTGCTCTTTATAATACCTTGGGGAAAAAGGCGGAGGAATGTGGCAGAAGGAAGGAGATTCTCCTCCCTCCGATTTGTTTTATGCTAACAGAAATCCATCGATCTCGTAGGAGTTTTTTTTTCTCATTTGCAAGGGCATATCCTTCCATTTCCTGGAATTCCTTGCTCCAAAAAATCGGACTACTTGAGCATAAACTGGGGCACTAGAGGCAGATCCAACAGACACCAGAGGAAAGGGCAGACATACACATAGCAGCAAGAAGACACGAGGCCACAGCAGATGGTTTGCAGTTAGAACTGGGCAAGAGCAGAGAGCTGAGGCGGGTGATGTGGCCAGGTACATCGGCATTAAAAGGGGGGGATGCTGGACCACGACAGAAGGGAGCCAAGAAGGCTTAGTTCAGAAATGGAGAGCTCCTGGTGCTGTCCCTGGGTCACTCATTGTCTGCTCCCAGAGGAAGGTCTCCCAAAGAACTCATCTGAGACCTGTCTTAGGACAAGGGGCAAAAAGCAACACTCCTTTTGGCTCCAGGAAAAGGAGATTTTAGTGGGAGACTGCAGATAGACATTGCAATAAAGAAACTAAGGATGGTGTAAACACCTTCCCTGAGCATTTCCAGGGAGCAGCCTGTGAGAGAACAGAATCAGCTCATGTGATGCCATCATGCACAGTTCAGTTAGAGTATTTAGACCACATTATGGTGGCATTCAAAGTCCCAGACCCACCTCCCACAGGTCACAGGTTGGATTTGTCAGAACTCAGGAGATGCCCCTTTCTTTCCACCACATCATCCTTTTTTTCAGGAGGAAAGCAGCTTTGCCACAGTGCTCGCAATGGAACGAGCTATATTTATCTTAGAACATTTGCAACTCCTGATGAATCTAGAACATATCATGGCAGAAAGAAATAAATGCTATTTTCCAGTATTGCTGTTAGCACTTGCAGAAGCCAAGTGTTACAAAACATCTGACGTGACAGTGTTTTACGTAGCCCCTGCAGGGACAAACCATCATCTGGAAGAATACAGGGAAGAATCAGGCCATCTAGTAATAAGAAGCCCAAAAGTCCCGTATCTCAGTAAGAAAATCTTGTAAGCTCATGGTACAAATACGTACTCCAGTTTTATCTGTTCAGCAAGTAACTGGCACACGATTTCCAGGCATTACCATAAAGCAATTGATTTCTCCACAGACAATAGGAAGGAGCAGTAGGTTCTTCCAGATCCAGTACAGCTCCTGTTTTTAAGCTTGGCTAAGTGCACCCGTTGCCGACCACGGCAGCTGGCAGGCTCAGCTAGCGCCTGCTGTGAATTACTGTTAACACATTTGGTTTCATTAGGCCTTTCTTCTTCCTCCAAGTGTTATAGTCGTGGTTTCTGGAGTAATCACAAGCACTGTTTAGAAACATCCTGGGAATGAGTGCTTGGAAAGCCCTCAAAAGGTTCACCTCCAAGCTGCTGAGCACAGGGGTCTACTGGTGGCACCAGGGATGTACCTGCAGCCCAGGGGGGGTCTGATTCTATGTGGAGGGATCAGTCTCAACTCCATAGTCCTCAGCTGCCTCATTCAGGGTGGCCCCTTCCCCAGTGACAATTAGTGTATCGGGGCAGCATCTCCCATAGTGAGTTTTCAGACCTGTTTTCTGTTTTCAGACCAGATCAGTGATGAAGTAGGGACCGCATATGAACAGAGACGCTGCAGCTGCAGCTGAGTGGGAAGGGAGTGGGGGAAATGCAGAGAAAGAGACAAATTTGAGGGTTTCAGATCCAATTTATTTTTATTTTGTCCAGAGCAGCTGGACCAAACTACAGCTTCCCCCAACACCAGTCATGTACCAGTCATAAAGCAGTAGTGTTTGCAGCTCTCAGGATTTCCATTGGGAAACTCTCTTTTAACTGCCAATGTTTATAAGGGGGCTGTGCCCTTGGTGATGAAGAGGGCAGCACAGAGGACGCTATAAGAACCCATATCAGGAAGCCAGCAGTTTGGAAGAATTACATGCTCACAACCCACTATCAGGGTTCAGCATCTGCCTGAGCAGATCCACTAGCAAAAAGGGCTGAGGAGAAGGAGCCAAGGCCACCAAACAGTGTTCAGGTTAACAACAACCTGAGGACCAAGTTTTCCAGAGGCTTTTGAAGTCAGACTAGAAGTTTTGCACATGCTGAGATGCCAAGAAGGGATGTTGCTTCACAGCTGCTGGGGCTGTGAACCTACTGCCCTGCAAAGGGATCTGGTTCTCCCATTGGCCTGAAATTCCAGGGTTGGCTCACACCACTTCTAATTAAGGTTTGAAGCTTTCTTTCCTTTTTTTGCTTCCCCCCCACCCCCAACCCAATAGTGAATAATTCTTCTGATTAGCCAGCAAAAGACCTGATGGGCTATTAGACTGAAAGCTAAAAGGCATCTCTAATGTCTGAAAAAGTACCAATCTGGGTACCAATCTAATGCTGTAGAGGAAAATAGGTAATTGCAAGCTCATACACTATAGAGCCAGAGCAAATTACCTGCTGATGATATCTTTATAGTACTGATGCTGGGGGTGGAGGGATGGCTGCCAAATGGAAACCCACTATGCCCTGGGAACCAACTGACATTCCTATACCCAGGAATTGTGTTGTAGGTGCTCACAACAGATGGAAATTGATGGCTGTAATCTCCAGGAGGAGAATGCTAGCTGCGCTAAGGCACCCCTGCTACCCACCCCATGTGGCATGACCATCAATCTGCTCTGTGTTACTAGCAGAATTCAAGGTTGCAGACCATTGCTGGAGAAAGAAACAGAAAATTCACAATGTGCAATTGCTGAGGGAAGCAGAGAAAGAGGATGGCAATTTTTATCAGTTCACTGGATGAAGATATGACCCTTGAGCATCTCCGAAGGTAACACACAGGAATTAGCAGGACACACATACGTTTCTGTTCCTACACAGTGTGGTTCTCTGTTCGCCTGGTCACGGCATCAGTGCAGCTTTTTTTTATAACACCAGGTCACTTAAAGGGAGAAGAACAATAGTGGAGATGACCTTTAGCATAGCATCAAAGGTATACTGCCATGGAAATACTGCTCAGCTCAGTGCCAAACCGGTTCTGTAAGATGCTGACATTATGAAGAGCGATGGCTGATGCTACGTGGGGAGGGCTGAGCGCTACATCCCGCTGCACGAGCATCCGGAGCACACCCACGTGCCTCACGCTCAGCAATGCCGGTTCAGGGGATTCGGGGCCGCCTTCCCCTCTCTGACTTTCTGGAAAAGACAGAATCAGGGCAACTAACTTTTCACCACGTGCCGTATTTGCTGCCAGCAGATTTTCTAGCATGTGCACAGCCACAGCAGCAGCCGCCAGATTTTGTTTCCCCCCTCCATCCCTCGCTATATTTCCATGGATAAATAACCTAGCATACATCAAGATACATTTATCTTCAGTGTAACCTCAGGAATGTCATTGTGGTAAGAACAGAAATTATGTGGGCCATAGTAAAATGAAAGCATGTCACTAGGGAAACTAATTTCAGATGTATTTCTCTCAGCATTAAAAGCACCTAACATTTTTAGAAGAAACAAATGTTGAGAATATTTTACCAAATGTTTTAAAGAAAATAGACTATTGATTTTAAAGAATAATTTTCAAATGCTTGTAATGATAAAACATTCTTCTGAGACATACTTCACAAAGATAACCCCAGGCCAGAGTAGGTGGAGACTAACATATTGATTTCATTGAAGCAGACAGAGTATGCATCAGTTTGAAAGCTGGCCTTAACACTGTCCTTCTTTGAGTCAGTAGCAGAACGGCGTAACAGGAAAGCATTTTTAAAAATATCCACTGTGGCTGATACAGCTGAAAATATGTTCTGAAGCAGCTCTGATGACATACAGAGTGACAGAAGGTGGAACTTAATGATATAGCATGATTTAGGTGGACGTCCCTATAAGAACATGAGTTAACTTCTTGAGACTCATGCATCCTATAATGTTTTGCTGCAATTTTTGAATGTGAAAAGAAAAAAAAAAAAAGGGGGGGGGGGGGGAAAAAACCCCCCCCAGAACCCCNGGGGGGAAATAACCCCACTCAGAAGCCCACAATAAGATGCACAGTTATGTTTGTGTTCTTTCATCTTGTTATTGGTAGATGCTGCTGCAGCACACTTCCCATCATAGAAGCCCAGAAGTAGTGGCACATTCCNGACAAAGAGTCCCTCTCCTGCTCTCCTGTAGCTCCCTTCAGATGCTGGAAGGCTGCAATAATGTCTTCCCAGACCCTTCTCTTCTCCAGGCTGAACAGCCCTAGCTCTCTCACCCTGCCCTCATAGGAGAGGTGCTCCAGCCCTCTAATCATCTTCATGGCCCTCTGCTGGACTCTTTCCAACAGTTCTATGTCCTTTCTATGTTGAGGACCCCAGAGCTGGACACAGTATTCCAAGTGGGGTCTCACGAGCACAGAGTAGAGGGGGAGATTTTCAACAATTGGTCCTGAAAGGCTGCTCTGCTTTTTTAAAAAAAATATAAAGGGTCTACACAAGGTCAAATTGGCTTATCCTGAACACTACTTTGTAGTGAAACTCTGCCCTCCAGTTTCATAGAGATGCTGTGGTTGAACTCCCTGCACTGTGCTCCTCCACAGAGCAGTCCCACCGCCAGGGCTGGAGGATCTTGCTTTCCTTGTCCAGCGCCAGGCTGAACCCAATGCATTATTCAGATACGAGATCTCCCTGCAGATTTGGCAGTTTGCTAAGGTACAAAGGTTATTCAGCACAAATCATTTGCCTATTCATAGCACATAATTCACATTTTCTGGAGTTTTTCAGCAAGGTTGTTCTAGGCACAGTAGATATTATAATAAAATTGTCCATACTTTTTGAAAAGTCACCAGTTCATGTTTCATTTTTGCAGACTGAAGGGTAAATTTCAGGACAAGATGAAGCAGATTTGCAATTTTGTATCCCTTGTAGCAGTCTCAAGGAAAGAGTGAATAACCATCATTTAATTCTGATGGCAAGCTCTCCCCAGCAACCAAGACATCCCTTCTGTATCTCTGAGGTTTTGCAAGCTAGCCCCATATATGCTGTTTCCATACCTACCTCTTCTCAGAGGTCCTTCTGCCCATCTCAAACATTCCTTTTGCAGCCACATCACACCAAAACCAGTGCCTGAACCTGCAACCTCACAGGCTTTACTGTCAAATGGTTTTCCCCTTCCTCAAACATCAACAGTTTCCATTAAGCTAAGATTGTTACAGTAGAAATTTTAGATACGAGAGCAAGAAATAAAAATCCCAGAAAGAAAACTGCAGCAGTGGTGATCATCATGAGATGTGCCCTAAACAGATAAAAGCTGTTGTTGTAGAGACAGTGAGTAATTTTTACAAAAGAGAAAGTAAAAATTCATGCAATCCTACAGAAAACCAATTCCTCCCGTGCAATCTTAGTCTTTTCACGTATACTGTTCTTTCCATATGGACTCTGCTGCTTTGTGTACGGGTTTACAGCTGCCTTGAATATGGTCAAGATGCTCCATACTCCCAACAGAGCAGGCACTCTACTGCCTGCAAGCTCTTTCTAGATATGAAGCCTCTTCAGGTGCCCAGTGATCTTCTGAAGCATTTTCTTTGGAGCTGAGTCGAGTGAGAAGAAGCTACTTCTGCTACACACAGCCTTGATTTTTCAATTCTTGTTTAAATTAGATTAGGACCATTACTATAACACTGCCATAGCATCTTCTAAAAAAAGGAACAGAGAAGAGAATCCTTCACTCCCTCCCAAATGAACCCCTGTCCATCAAACAGGACTCCTGTCTGCTGGCGTCACTCAGGGACAAAGTATGGGAGTGCTTTTAATTATTTGCCTCTTGCCTGATGTGCTACAGTCTTTGCTTGGGAAGAACAGGTAAAGAAGCACGGGAGGAAACTTGTGTGGTTTGTGGCAGTTCTTAGCATGTTAGTTTTACTGAGGGTTGGGTTGTTTTTTTTTTATTTTAATGAGTCTCTTCTGTCTCGCTGGCAGCTCTGAAGCAAGTCTTCCTGCACAGAAAGCCCAAACTTTCCATTGAACAGAGACATTAGGCTACGCTACCCAAGACCAAAACCTTCATTTGGTTATTTCCAGTTGGCAATGACACAAAACTCACCCAAAGCCACCATACAGGTGAGTGGCAGAGCCGGAATCAGATCCAGGAGCTCCAGACCACCAAGCCAGAGCTCAGATGCAGATTGCAGCCCTGTTTCTCCTCTGCTCTCCTGTTTTGAAACAAACCACTATGCTTATAGGAAACCTCACCCCAAGCCCTCAAAAGCTACGTGTGACAGAAGGAGAAGGAAAAAAAAAAATAACAGTAGTAACAACAGACAACTACAATTTCTGAATTTTCACCATCTGCAGCCTGTATTTCCTAACACAGCACCTCCATAAAAAAAAAGCCTTTTAAACAATGGTGAGGATTAAACCCCAGTCAACTTGACGAATGAAAGCTTATTCAGAAACTCTGATGTATTTGGGGGGGATTAGTGACACTTGAAAGCAGAACAAACCATTGCATTACAATAAAGAACCAGAAGGAGAAATCAACGCTTAATGGTGATTTATTTCCCTTATAGAAAATGGAAAAATAGAACTAATTTGGATGAACCAAATCAAAACCATCATTTTTGGCTCTAACAACCCTTTCATTTCAAATTAAACTAGAAACTAAGTGTCGCTTTCCAATTTGGGATACTTCAAAATATTTCTAATAAAAGTAAAGACTAGTTTCATCAGAGAACTTCAGAACGAGGTTTCACAGTCACTGCAGAAGCTGTTTTGGGTCTGCGCTGCAGACCTCTGTCCTGGCCATCTTTCTTCCCTGGAAGAGAGAAATTCTTGCAGAGATGCAGTGAGCTGGGGTAGATGCTACAGCCAGGGGTACCACCTCCCTCCCCCCCTGGCCAGACTCCTTTCGAGCACACCTTCATCTCCATGCAGGCCCACAGGTTGTTTTTCCCAAAGCCATAAATACATGGGTTGATTTGTATCCCTGATATTAATTATGATTTAAATCAGTAAGATTAATTAAAACAGGGTTTCCTGGACTATCTCAACTTTGGTTTGCATTTGTGCTTTTTAAAGCTGTTTTCCCAAAGGAAACTCTTAATCGGTTAGAAGAAACTCGGTGCTTTCTTAGGTGATCAGAACACATTATTCAGTATCTAAATGCAATAAGCAATTATACAGATCAAAAATACCTTTACTCAGAATTTTAATTTTAACATTAACTTAGGCAAAAGTGAATGCTGTTCATTCTGCATTTCATACATTATTTTTTTTTCTGGTTTTGATTTGCCACTATGTGTAGTGATGAAAATTTGAATTTTAATTCACAGCATACAAAAATAAGCTTACATAACTCCCTCAGTGCTATTTAAAAATTAACTTTAAAAATATTACAGAACTGAGGTAAAGTATCATCTGTCATGACATCGAACTGACAGACTCTAAGCTTGGTCTCCTCTGATGCTTTAGAGCTAGCAGATATCCTTGATTACATTTTTATTCATAATTTGAAAACCAGGAAAAAAAAACAACAAACCCAAAGTTAAAAACTTTATGCTTATCCTAGTCAGTTTCCAAATCTTGAATTCACATTATTCAACCAATGCAAGTAAACTGATGGGAAAAGCAGCCCTCTCTGTACTTCTGCAGGAAGAGGCAATAGTGGTTTAACACTTAAACGCAAACTACTTTCAGACTTCCACCTTTTCTGTGAGTAGACATTCTTTGTAACTTCAACAACCCAACATGTAGCACTGATAGTGATGGTAGATTTTAACTTTTTTTTTTTTAAAAGATCTGAAAATAGCAAATAAAACCCTTCTTCCAACCAACCAATGAGCTGTGGCCCATACTGACAAAGGCTCTTAGACTAAAAAATAAAAAATACAGTTTATATATTACCTTTTATATATTTGTGGCTTATCCAAGGTAAAACCCAACCCCTAAATCCTTATACCAGGTTTCTTTCCTGTATAAGTTTTCCACTCCAGGTGAATTTCTATATTACTTGGTTTTAATAATAGCACATTTTTCATAAATCTTCTTGTTTCGGAATGAGACCTATATTAATCTCTTTTCCACAGTCACACTCACAAAGGTACCGATTTCTGATTTCATTTATTATTTGCCACCTGATGCTGCTTCTAACTGAGTACTGAGTAAAGACCCTTCTCCCGATCTCCGAAGTTGCTCAGCTATGATTCACCATGCAGCTATAGAAGTATTTCAACATCTGTAGCAAAAATTCAAGGAGAAGCTGCATCTCTTGCATCTCCCGCCTTTTCCAAACAGTGTTCATAATAATGATCAGGTAACCAGATCCACTGAAGGCAGAAAATAATCTAATAATGCCTTTCTTGGCCTACGATTCTTCTAAGATCTGTTTTTCCTGCTCAGTTTCACATTTCAAAGCTCTTTCAAAAATAAAAGATAATGCTATTTGATTGAAGTCCTTATTTTAAAGAAGCCTGCTGAGTATGCCATTAATAAAGTCTGACTAACAGAGACATCAGGATAAATACAAATAATTACAAGTACACTATTCAAGATGAATTTGAATCCCCAGTTAACTCCATTACCTTCTCTATTTGTTTCACATTGAACTGTCCGCTCATTTTCTTTTATCCAATTAAAAAAAAGTCCTGAGAAGAAAGCATTTTGCTTTTTTATTTCTTAACTCAGCTGATCGCAGATTGGCCATACGCTCCCATCTACGCCTTCTGCGCTGGCTCATGAGATAATCTTCTTGTGTCAATAAAGTTGATGGACGTGCAAGATGGTTCAGCCACAACTAGTGCCTGGAAGAGCTCTAACGGGTCCTTCGTTAGGACTCATAGATGGAGTTTCACTCCCACAACCAGAAAGCCAGTATCCAGCCGGTACATTTACTCCAGGAACAAGACCTGCCTCAGAGCTGCTCCAGGGTCTTATGCTGCTCAAGCTCTTCCGAATTTCACATGAAGTCCAGCTTCACAGAATCACTCCTGCAGGGCCATCCCAACACTTCTCTTACAGAACTTGCAGGCCCCAGCGATGAGCTGCTCTAGGCATGTGCCACAAAAGTTCCCCTGTCTCTTGCAAGCCTTCCACCCACTGTTTACAAAATCAAAGGCAGAATTTGCTTCCTAGGACATCTCATGGCCAGAAGGCACAACTGTTCTTGACTTACTCCAGCCAAGCAACTGCCACGCTTGTAGGTTTGCTTCTCAAATCACAAAGGGAAGAGAGATAACATGAGGGCAAGGGAGACGGGGAAAGATGCAGCAGGAGGGGCAGGACAGATTGGTAAGAGACTGAAAGGAGACACTGCTTGTAGAAAGAAAACAAGTTGTTATGTTTTGGGTTTGTGTTAATCTCGTTGTCCTGGGTCAAATCCAGCAGAAGCTGGCCAACTTCCACTAGCTAAGCAGCCGGCCCACTAGATATTCCTCTTGGGGATTGCTGTTTCATTTCTAGAGGTCTTAAAGACACCTGCTGGGGCTCTCTGCCACCATGGCCAAACATTGCGTACAACTAAAAATATGCTTTGTTTATTTAAGTGAAACTTTCAACAGTCTGTAGGCTTGCTGACTGCGGTCAACAGCAGTGAATCTCTGTTTACCCGGATAACAGGTGCAATGAAAGCAAGGACGCTCCCTTCTCTCAGCACGTAGCAGGGTCCTGGCAGCAGAAGGAAAGGGAAAAACTCCCAGGACAAGAGAAGGAAAGTCTGAAGGATCAAGAAGGCCAAGAGGGAGAGACTTCAATCTCCCTTCCCCAGCTCCTTGCTATCCCAGAGGATAAAATCCCAACATTCACTCTTGGCCATGAGATACAATGATGTTCTCTGGCATGAAGATGTTACAGAATCACAGAATTTTCATGGTTGGAAAGGACCTCTGAAATAAAATCCAACCATACACACGCCCAAAAAGAAAAAAAATCAAACCAAAACCAATCTCAGCCACTAGAGCATGTCCTGAAGTGCCACATCTACACTTTTCTTAAATACCTCCAGGGATGGTGCCTCTACCACCTCCCTGGGCAGGCTGTTCCAGTGCCTGACCACCCTCTTAGTGAAGTAATTCTTTCTAATATCTTATCTAAAACCTGCCGCAACTTCATACCAGTTCCTCTGGTGCTGTCGTTATTCACTTGGGAGAAGATGCCAACACCCACCTCTCTACAACCTCTTTTCAGGAAGTTGTAAAGGGCAGTGAGGTCTCCCCTCAGCCTCCTCTTCCCCAAACTAAACATGCCCAGTTCCCTCAGCCTCTCCTCATATGACTTGTTCTCTAGAGCCCTCACCGGGGCCGGGGGGGTGCGGGGAGGCAGGGTTGCTAGGTGATACATTTTTATGAGATTTTCCAGTGCAGAAATCTCCTTCTGGACCACATCCAAGCATTCCTCCTGCTCTGTGACCCCACACTCCAGCCATGCTGGATGGCTGGTCATAGACCAGCTGCAGTTGTGGGATCCCAAGCTGTGAGGAACCCTGTAGCACAGCTCTGTAGGCATGTGAGATGCGGCACAGCTGCAGGGAAGTGTGAAATGGGCGTCTAAAGAGTGAGTCACACATTCCCGGTGCAGGCTGCACACTAGGGAGGACAGGCCAGCCGTGTTTCTTCTCTTTAACCGCTGCATTCACTCACTGCTGTTTGGAGCTAAGCTACTTCTTCCAGGCATAGGCAGTACATCCTGCACTAATGTGCTGGTGTGCAGATGATGTGCTTGGGAGGAAAGAGAAGGAGCAAGAAGTCTCATCTTGCAAAGAAGATTTTGTGAGATTATTTGGAGGGCAACAGGAGTCCAGAGATCCCAGGTCTGGTTCTTTTTAGACAAAAAGCCACAGAGATCTTGGGAGCATGGGACCATGGCTGGCAAATCAGAACAAGAGTTCCAAGAAGAAAGAACAGAGGCTGCCTGAGTCTGTCCTCAGAACACCAGATATAATCCACATAGGACTCCAAAACAGGTTAGAGCAAGAATATGAATAGATGTTTAAATAGACTGTTGTCATTTGGTACATCTCGCAAATCTAATCAGAAGTAAATAATACTGCAAAAGGCCTTTTCCAGTAGCATTGGATATGGCATTTATTAGTCAATTTGCACATGGTATTAGTTTCTTTCTCCCTTTTTGGATGTGCTTAGTTGATGTTCCACATCAGGTCCTGCTCCTGCCCTAGACCATATTCAGTTCAGTTTGTGACCATACTGACACCCCTGTCTGTCTGTCTGTCTCCCATTCCCCATTTTCTTTCACCTACCACAGCAACAACATCTCCAGGGTGTTGCTTTACTCCCGGTATGGGTCCGTAACAGCGACACTTCTCTAACACTAAATACAAAATACCACCAAGCATCTTTAGATCAGACTCGTGGAGCAGAACCCTGAGTTAACAAAACTGTCCAATGGAAGAGCCACTTTGTACATTAGCTAAATTCACTTTGATAAAGCACTGAAGACAAGTTTAGGCCCTAAGCTATCACAAAGCTTTGAATTTAAGTATGCACTCAAGTTCTCTGTTAAACTGGGGTCCATGTGCTGATTTGAATCCAACTCTTCTCACCTAGAACCAAGTTCGTGGATGTCGCCTGAGCTTGGAGCACAAGAACAGCAGGGTTTGCAAGATGAAGATCAGATTCCCTATTTCCCAAGGACAAAGGGGTTAAAGTCCTTAGCGTAAGAGGTGCTCAAATACAAATATAATGGAGACAACGTGACATCTCAAAAATTAACAGTAAGCAGGACAATTTGCTGACAAGTCAAGAAATCTTTATCTAAACTGCTGCTGTGGCTCATGAGGATGTTCACGGGCAGAATACAGTAGTAAGAACTACTTTAAGCAGGAAGACACACAGGAAATGTTAGACACACGTTTAGATATAAGTGCAGTTAAGGACTTGCTACAAAGACTGCTGAAGCCAATGGGTCTGAGAACAGCCTTAGAAACCTAAATATAGGTACACTATTAAAGAAAAAAAAAAAAAGGATGTATTTGTGATCCATGACTGAATACAGCTAAAGGGAACTGGTTTTCCTAATTATATTTATTTGGAGAATCTTTTTGATTTAAACACTCGCAAAGCTGTAACAATGTTATCTAATTTTGGCAGAGCAGAATAGAGTCGACTGACTAAAATTAGGTTTGCAAACATGCACCAAGAGACACAAGGCTTGACATGACTCATCTACTTCTCTCACTAACAGCCTCCCTGATAGACTAATGGAGGAATCCTCAACAAGGATAATAATTTCCTCAATAAAGGCAGAAGATTTAAAGTAACCGTGTTATGAGAAATAAGGAGACACTGCATTTACCCTGAGGTAGCACATTAATTTTCAAGGCATCTAGCAATAGAAAACCTCTTATCTGGAGAAAGTACTTTTAAATATTTTCCTGGAAATGTAGTTAAATCTGAACTAATGCATTAAAGCCTATACATCCTCACTTCCTGCCACAGGTGGGTTTTGCTGGGAAGTCACGTTATGAAGCAGCATGACATGTAAATATACAAGCAACTTTGTCCTGGAGGGGCAGTCCAAAAGAAAAATGCCTAAGCAGAAGTTCTTTCCTGAAGAAGTGTGTCTCAACCTTAGTAGGTTTACATCAGGAGAGCCTCACTGTTCCCATCTTGCAGACAGTGAATCTGTTTTACCCAATGTCACCCCAGCTAGCACAAACCTATGAAGAAACCACAGCTCTCCTCCTGGCCTTGCTCCCACTCCACTCGTCGCATCCCACCATCTCCTTTCTGAAACCCACCTGACTCCAGCTCTCCAAGGAAGGAATAAATCCCACAGCATTCTGTGCTGAAAATGCTGAAGATCAATACTTTCTACCTTTGTTTTTCAAACTCAGACTTCCTACATGCCATATGTGCCTCATGCTCTCCAAAGCCTAAGCCAAGACACAACACTGCTGGAACAACCTCTTCTTATCACTGCGTCTATGACTGTACAAGAAGGCAGCAAGATTACAACAATCTGAAATGCAGAGGGGCTTTCTGCGATGATACATTCTAGAGAAGTTGACATCATCAGCACAGGAAAGACAAATTGTTTCTCAGGCAAGGATGGCAGAAGGGCAAATATTGCGCCTCTCCTGCAAACAAGAAGTGCAACTGCAAGTTCTGTGCATGCAACTCAGTTAAAATTTATCCTGGCATTAATAAAGCTGGGATCATGCCAAAGAAGCTTCGGATGCCAAGACAGGCAAGGCCATGGAAGAAGGCAGAGTGGTCTCCTATTTTCAGAAGGATTTAGAAGTCCTAGTCTAAACTTTTCATGCCACTTACCTACCTACCTTGTTTTCCTGGACAGCCTCCTGGATCTTTATTCCAGTAATTCAGCCAGAATTGGTGAACTCACAACTGCTTTTTGTACTGTACTCCCACAAGTACAGCTACTCTGGTGCCCCTCATCCTCCCCTTTTCCCACAGTCTCCTGGGTGCCTTCTGCGAGGAACCCTCCTCTTGGAAACAAGGCAACACAAAACCGCCCTGGTCTTTGAACTGTCAGGGCAGGCTACAAAGAGCTCCTGGTGCTGGAGACTACAGAAAAGAATAGAGCTGTATAAAGCAGGGGCATTGTGATAAGAAGAGGGAAAGTTATCATTTAACTGGTTTAATTGGTGTAATCAGAGACACCATTCCTCTTTTTATTGCTATAGAAATATGAAAGAGTTACGTCTCACGCTCTCTCTTACACTCAGAAACACAACAGCACCAACATTTCACTTCCTGCAAATAACTCCATTTTCTCTGCAAGCAGAAAGTCAAGGAACTCAGTATTTTAAAAAATGAAAAGCGAGATTAGTCTTGACATTTAGAAGCTTCCAAAACTGGCAGGCCCTAGGGCCAGAAACTTTGCAGTCCCGAGAGGGCAGCTGTGCAAGTTCAAAGAAGTGAAGTGCAAGGAAATTGCCTAAGTTGACCTCCTCTTCTGCAGCGGGGAGAGAAAGCCCAACACTTCCATGCTTCACTGGGCAGGCATTCATGAAGATGAGTAAAATATTACAATCAAAAGCCCAGACTTCACAAGGAAACTCACTGAGGCAGCTGGTCTCCATCCCTCAAGCTGAAGAATCCAACTCTATTGGCCCCCGTTGAGGAGCTGGGCCCTGACACAAGCACATTACCTTTGGTTGTCTTTTCTTACATGATTTCACAACCTAAATTTTTCATTTATGTCTGTAGATGAATGAAACCTCTTTGCACAGTCACTGTCGTTTCACTTGCAGACTCAGGCAGCAATCTCGCAGCGGGGAATTGCATCCAGCAAGCCAGTGAATGCATCCTTTCTGTCTTAAGGAAGTGCAACACAGCACTTTCTGCTGGAAAAAAAAGGCTCCGTTGTTCAGCACCTTTTGAACACATGCTTCCAGAAGAAAAATATTAGCCTCTATAATTAAGGGTAGGGTGCTTAACTAAATATCTCTTTTGTTCGCCATTCATTTTGAAATGAGGACTTGTTGTCACATTATGCCACTTTAATATTGGATTGCCCTCAACCAGAACATCTGTGTACTTAACCAGCTGCTTTAAACAACTGCCTTATTTATAACTAAGTCAAACAGATTACGTGTTTTATTATAGCCAAATTTCACTGTAAAGTTCAATCTCTACCATGCTGTAGTTGGCAAGAAGAGAACTATCAATTCATTTCCAAATTAAACAAAAAAAAACAAAAACTAAACTGTGCTTACTAAACGAATGGCAACTACTGCCTTATTACTGTGATAACGATGTTAGCACAGGAACATTAAAAATTATTTACATATTCATCTGCTTAATATTTGATAAGATAGTTGGAAGCATGCCCCAGTAAACAGCTAAGTTCAGTCACTCTGCAGCTGGCAAGGACAGGGCAAGAAGAGATCAGCTCCTGGAACGCATCAGTACTTGTAGCCTTCAGTTCAGCAAAGGCTCGGCTGCTGTAACTATCGATTTAGGATATTCACATGCACGTTTAAAAGCATGGCAGCATCTCTCAGAGCAGTGAGATGCAAAAGCTTAGTCAGGTGAAAGAAGGGGTATGGGATTTTTTTCCCCAGAGCTCAACTTTTAAATCAAAAAGTTATCCGCTATCCCCGTGAGATGGGATTTAAAATGTGAACTGGATGTAATGGACCCATCTTCCCAAGTTTTCAGAAAGCACGAATCATGCTGAAGCTCCATGCTTAAGCTGTTTGTTTTCATTATTCCCTGTTACTTTGCTGGTTAATATAATGAATTACATGCTGGACTGCAAAGGAATGCAGTTCCATTTCCACTTTCCTCATGGAAAAGACCTCCATCTACTCTACACGAGATGCAGCAGTTTGAGACTTTGCCAAGATGATGTCAACAGGAGCACAGGAATCATTTTCTTGAACAGAATTTCCTTTTTAGTGTTTGGGAACTACAACACCAGTGAAATTATTCTATTTTAGGATGACATTTAAAACAAAACACTTAGGAAAAATAAGTAGTTTCAGGCAAATGTCAGCTATCCCAGCTTCATTAGTTAATTGATTCAAAGCATAAAGACAGTAACAACCAACTGAGATGATAAAAGTTACAGATTGTCGGTATAAGCCAGAGGCCAGGAGAAGCTCAGCATACACTTTGACATATCTTCTTCTATGTTTCAGTTCTTCACTACATCTGGAACTTTCCTAAGCACCTTGAAATTCTCTCCACAACTTCTCCATCATCCCAACAGGCATGTAGGTAAATCATGCAGGAAGCTAGTCCGAGTCTTCCTCACTTGTATAAGTTTTACTACCAAAGCACAAGTAGCTCTGTGAACTTTTCAATACATCTTTCCCTTGGAAAGCTTCATGACACCACAGTACAGACTTTTCAGTGGTTTAGGTGCTATTACGTGTTCAAAATAAAGCCAAAGCACAAAAAACCCTGGCACATCAAGCAACTTAGCATACAGCGATGGCTTTTATAAATAGTCTGTACGAATACATAGGGATGTGCAACGTCAGTTAGGATAAATGAAGCTGAGACAATAGATGTAGCAGTTTTTAGGGTACCCCCACAAAGGTGGTCTCCAGATGGCCGTGTGAGCATCACAGGCATTTCATTAGAAATATATTTCAAGGAAAATTTAAAGTAAACTTAAAGAAGGAAATGCCAAAGGATGCTGTAAGCATCAGAGAAATAAAGAACAGAACTGCTAAATGGTCACTAGAAGAGGGCAGTAGGTGATCTTGTTTGAAGAGGTGCAACCACAGATGTGTGAATCATCCCAAGTAACACTGAAAACATTCTGTATTTTGTTCCCCAATCACAAGCAAAGTTGTGTCTTGCCTAATATCACATATTACAAAGGAGCTTACTTACTCCATTTCCTGAAATAAAAAGATGCGTTCGGGCAACCTAATGAATTCAAAGCTGTGATCTCACCCAAGTCAATGAGACAGTACCTCGGTCATTCCCCAGTTTCTACTCTAAACTGTAGTTAAGTCAAATTGATGTTAAAACACAAGGAGTAAAGATAATGAGAAAATGAAAATGCCACACAAAACCCCACTATAAAAAAAAAAACCAAACTTCTGTGGCAATGTGGGCCAGATGATGCATTAGAGCTGCTCACACTGTCCTGAGTTCTGCTTCACCTCATCCAGCCCAGACAACCTCTAAGTTTCAGTTCTTCATTTGGGCTCCCTTAAAATCAGGAGAAATGAAAGTGTTTCTAGAGCACGCTTCATCTGCTTCTAAAGTAGGCGGCGAAAACAGGTCAGACGAATCACGTTAGCAGCAACTTTTTCTTGCCATTGACTACACAAGGAGGCTACAGGGACCAGGCCCAATGTAGACAATCAGAGTTAGGGGAAATGAAGCCCATCTTAAACATCTGCACAACCGCATCCACCGCATTGCTTCTCCGCTCATGACTGAAAGTGGGGCTAATTTCCACTGCAGAAAAAAACTCAAAAGTAGAAGAGAACCAGCTTTCTGAAGGCTGATGTTGAATCTGAATTCCCAACGAGGCAAGGTCTTTCCATTTCATACATCTGAAGTAAGGGTTGAAAGAGTCTGAGTCATGATCCCTATTCCCAGCACTACATCTAATCTGAAATCTGACTTTTGGCATGTCACCTGACCTCATTTTTCCTACTAATTGTGAAGTACAGATAATTATAACAATCCCACAAGAATGCTGAGTCTTAATTGATGTACATCTTTAAAGTGTCCTGGGATTCCTCATTCAAACCAAGATACTATATACTGTTACATAAATACTATTGTGATTACCATTACAAAGACAGCATTTATCAGATATTTACCTTTAAAACAGCTGAAATTAATTTGCATGTGCTCTTTTTTTTCCCAAATAGCCCTTCTCGGTGGTAATCACATACCTATTTCTCTGGGATTTGTATCTTTTGATCTGACACTTTGCAAGTTTACCACCATTTGCTGCCTGTTAAAATACTGTTCTAATGAAAAAAAAAATTTTTTTGCTTTCTGCCTAAATATATGTAAATAGATCTCTCTATGCATATAAAAGCCCACACATTCTGCCATCAAGTTTAGCAGACAAATAGATCTCAATTTCAGAAATGTAAACAAATCTGTGGCCTTTTGCCAAATCGAATAGACAAATAGGAATAATTCCTGTCTAGAAGCCACACTTGAATCACTGTACCCAGTAACTTGGGCTAGAAGTCAAAACAACATGTCATTGTCTCTGTCCTCTGTCCTCACAATCCCAGCAAGGAAAGCTCAAAGAAATCATATAATTACAAACACTTGAATTTTAACCTGAAAACATCCTCCATTTATGCATGATGTAGAAATACAGGTACAACAAACGTATAGACAAGTAAGTGCATATTTGTACATATACACAGTAATGCTCCAGAGGGAAGGCATCCTTGGACCAGAGAGACCCACAACGACAGGGCCAGGGTCTCGCTCATCAGTGCCACTCTCATGATTCTGAACACCTTGTACCTGTAGCTTCCCTTTTCTTTGACATTTATAGGTGAAAATATCTCTGCTCATTTTAATTCTCGCCACATGACATCTGTGATCACTAAATGCTATGGGGACCGATCCAGCGCATGCCTCAGCATCTTTTACAGAGCAAAGAAGGATGAATTCCCACAGCTTGCAGGAACCCCAGGGCACTCCACCATCAGTAAATCGAGATGACACCAAGTTAAGTGGGAGTGTAGATCAGCATGAGGATGGGGAGGCTTTACAGAGAGACTTGGATAGATTGGATCGATGGGCCAATGTTACTGGTATGAACCTCAACAATGCCAAGTGCCAGGTCCTGCACTTGGGCCACAACAACTTCATGCATCACTGCAAGCTTGGGGGAAATGCATCTGGAGAGCTGCCTGGCAGAAAAGAACCTGAGGATTCTGATTGACAAGTGGCTGAATAGGAGCCAGCAGTGTGCCCAGGTGGCCAAGAAGGCCAAGGGCATCCTGGCTTGCATCAGAAATACTGCAACCAACAGAAGTAGGGAGGTGATTGTCCCCCTGTCCTCAGCACTGGTGAGGCCACACCTGGAGCATTGTGTCCAGTTTTGGGCACCTCAACACAAGAGAGATATCGAGGGGCTGGAGTGAGTGCAGAGGAGGGCAACAAAGCTGGTGAAGGGCCTGAAGAATAAATCTTTTGAAAAGCAGTTGAAGGAGCTGGAACAGTTTAGTTTGAGGAAGAAGAGGCAGAGGGGAGACCTCGTCACTGTCTACAACTACTTGAAAGGACATTGTAGAGAGGTTGGTGCTGGTCTCTTCTCACAGGTAATTAATGATAGAACGAGAGGGAATGGCTTCAAGCTGCAACAGGGTAGGTTTAGACTGAACATTAGGAAAGAATTTTTCACAGAAAGAGTGGTCAGGCACTGGAATAGTCTGCTCAGGGAGGTGGTTGAGTTCCCATCCCTGAATGTGTTTTAAGAGTCATTTTGTTGGGGGTTATGGCATAGGGGAGAACTTTGTAGAGTGGGGTTGATGGTTGGACTGGATGATCCCAAGGGTCTTTTCCAACCTGAATAATTCTATGATTCTATGACAGTAGGTTCCTGCCTTTGCATTGCCAGACTGAGGGGAAGGAGACAGCAAAGAAAACCTTTGGAGGAGTGTGATTGCTGCGGCAGACTCCTGCAGCCACTCATGACACTAAGGACACCGTGCAGCGAAAGCAGCCTTCCAACTGCAAATGGAAGTTTTCAGCCCAGATGTGAATTTTCCACTGTCCCCACAAAACTGTGATTGCATCACTGCTCTGCTTCACTTTCTTGTTTCAACAGAGACTTCCCCCTGCTCAATGAGAGCCTCCAGCCCTCCTGCAGGGCTGTCCTCAGCCAGGAGCCGGCAGAGCTCCTGGCAGGTACTGCGCTGGATGCTCGCAGTCTGAAGCACAGCATCCCCGTGTCCACAGGCACATGCGTACCATTTCTGGGAGCATCTGCACTAAATCTCAGCATTAGAGACAGATCCTCAAATCTCTGGCATAACCCTCATTGTCAGATTGGATCCCCTCTCAAGGTTACAGAGTTTTGGATTGAAGACTAGAGTCTGCACACTAAGCACCAACTACAAAAAAATCCAGATGACTCCTCTGGCTCGTGTTCCTGGATGTACAGCTTCCAGGGACGCACATTTCTCGGGGTTGCAGCAAGCACTGGTGGGAGTGGCTGCGATTCCAGCAAAGCCAGTGCACTTGCACCTCCTCACTCGTCCACCAGCTCTGTCCCCACTTGCCTCAGCTTGCTTGAACATCAAAGTAAAACTGGAAGTGACAAGCAACACCTGTTTCCACAGCTATTTTCCACACCCAGCTACATCTAATCCTTGCTTCATTGACTCCTTTAAAGTTTAATAATGATTTCAGTGAGCAGTCTTAGACAAGTTTTTGACTTTTTTCACTTAATGCTTCCATGGCTGAGCTCAGACATCTGAAGGAGTCTGGGTTTCAGTAATCTGCTCAAGATGGAAAGCCCTGGAAATACACTTTCAGCTCATCACCGTCTTAAACCACAAGTGCAAATCTGCAGTACACTGTGTGTTTTTCCACGGTAGCAACACAGTGGCAGGGGTTTGCTTCCCTTTCTTACCAGGTCCATCACCAGATGGGCTAAGTATAAAACAAGATGTATACAGCAAAATACATTCGTAAAATTCAAGTTTCTATTCATAGTATCCACCAAAAGGTTCTGTATCACCCTTTTAAAGTAGTGAGAAACGACTAAAAGATTACTTGTTTTAATTCTCATAGGCATTATTTACGTATGTGCAATTTGCAGATAAGGATTTTCATAAAAGCATAGAATGGTTAGAGTTGGAAGGAACCTTCAAGATCATTGAGTTTCAACCACACTGCCATGGGCAGGGACACCTCCCACTACACCAGGTTGCTCAAAGCCTCATCCAGCCTGGCCTTAAACACCTCCAGGGAGGGGGCAGCCACAGCTTCTCTGGGCAACTTGTTCCAGTGCCTCACCACCCTCACAGGAAAGAATTTCTTTCTCATATCTAATCTAAATCTCCCCTCTTCCAATTTAAAACCATTGCCCCTTGTCCTGTCACTATACTCTCTGACAAAGAGTCCCTCTCCAGCTCTCCTGTAGCTCCCTTCAGATCCTGGAAGGCTGCTAGAAGGTCTCCCCAGGGCCTTCTCTTCTTCAGGCTCAACAGCCCCAGCTCTCTAAGCCTGTCCTCATAGGAGTGGTGCTCCAATTTTAAAACCTCAGAGGTCCCAAGTAACTTCAGTTTGGTGAAGTGTGACCAGCTGAGTGCTGTACCTGGGTCACAGCACATGCTGGGGAAAATTATAAGAGGAAACTCCCAAGAAGTAAAACCAGAGTGAGGTCTCTGACTTTGGTGGTACCCCAAACGTGGCAGTCCGTGTGTTTTGGAGCAAGGCAGCAGCTGCCTGGCTCCTGCCTGCACCTCTGAGTTGGGGCTGCCATCCTCACCATCACCCAGCCAGCCGGGAGAAACTCAGATACTCCAGAGGGAACAAACCATAAAAACAAAGCAAAACACATTGCAGATCTGAGAAACCAAATTGCACATCTACAGGAAAAACTAGTTCGTATCTGACCCCTTGCTCTTCCCTCACCCACGCACACAACAGCAGCCAGCTGAAATCCCCAGGTTTTGGCAATCGAGGTTACTCTGACGTAGACACAGAGTCATACAAGTGTGGATGGACCTCAGGAGGGACGTGGGAGGCTGCAGGGACTGAGCTCACACTCACACACAATCCTTGAACACCCACAGGCATAGATGTGATCCTCTCTGTGAGGAGAAAACTGGACCTGAGAGGAGCAGAATTGCAGTGGGAGCTGAGGTGACAAGTGCACAGTCTCCCCCTCCAAACACCCCCTCTGTTTCCCAAGTCTTGGTGCTAAAGAAATCACATCATATTTCAGGATTGATTTTCTCTTACTTCAACCTTCAAAACTAGGGTTTTGTTACATCTTTGTCAGTAGTGTCGGGATTTTCCATAACAAAGCAGACATCTTTTTCATGTAAAATTATCTAGCAAACATTACATCTGCTGTACGCTGTGGGTACTTTATTTTCACCTGCTTCTGTCATAGGGCATCTTCTTTCTCCTCTTCACACTGCATTTTACAAACAGTTTAAATAAATGTCTAACTTTTTTATTTTATTTTTTTTTTAAATGAGCCTGAGCTTTCTGAGTGAGTTTGGAAACTACTATTAGTTATTTAGAGTAGCTAGAAATGACTATAGGGTAACTACTGAGATGAATGCATTACCTATTATTAGCGCAAATAATCTTGTCTAACAAACTAATACAGTATTTGAAGTGTCAGCCTCCAGCTTTGAAGGTGATCCTTCCCCAAGGATGGTGGTGGGTTTTTCCCCAGCCTTTGTAGTACTAAGTACTTAGGATTCCGCTTAGAAGCTATGGATGCCCCATCCCTGGAAGCGTTTAAGGCCAGGCTGGATGGGGTTTTGAGCAACCTGGTCTGGTGGGAGGTGTCCAGGCCCACGGCAGGGGGGTTGGCACTCAATGATCTTGAAGGCCTCTTCCAACTCTAACCATTCTAGGATTCTCTGATTCGTTTTTCTCTTGCCACAGAAATGTCCTGATTGCACACACACCTTCCTGTGACTGAGCAGACAGCCCAACTTGCTTTAATGCATGGTGAAGCTTGGGCTGTATTATCTATTTTTCAAAGGACATACAGTGATGGTGCAATTATCTGGCTTAGCTGGGACAAGCATTTATTTTTGCTGTAACTGCTTGTGACGTAAAGGCCCAGTCTTTAGGCAAGAATCTCTTTCTCTGGTGACAAGGTTGCAAGCAAAATGCCTTTCATTTGCTCTAACAGCACCCTTCTAGTCTACAAGTGAATTTTTTCTTGACTTTGTCCCTCTTGTGTGTGCTTCTGAAAAGTCTCTGACCATCATTGCTTACCTATACTGCTCTATCAATTGCAAACATTTAATGGTACCTCTGACCGATGATGTAAGAATCACACAGGGAATGTTGTAGTGTACCAGTTTTAGTGTGTTTCTGTGGAAAAAGTCTTCATCTATCAGTCCTATTTTCCTGTGACCTGATGTACTGAAAAATCATAGATTTTAGAAAACAGCAGCTTCTACAATGTTAGGGTCATAATGCCTGCTCCCTCCATTCTGCAACACACAAAGATCAATTTAGAATCACATTTTCCACATTGTTTATACTGGAAAACAAACATGAATTTTCAAATAATTCAAATATTCCACGTCTATGTGAGCCTTTAAAGACAAAGGACAATTTTCCATGTAAATAGCATCCAGATGGTCCTCCTCCCTGGAATAATCAGAGCAGATACATGCTCTTGTGAAAATCTGATCCATGCAAAATGAATTTCTCTTGATTTTCAAAATACGGTTCTTAGATTTCCGTTCTCCAATTAGAAGGAGAATGTGACTGACTTTGATCTCAAATAATTTGTAATGGATGTCAAGAAGAGTCTTATTTGTTACTTCCAATTCAAGCCAACTTTACAAGAAACAGCCTCTTGCCAAACAGCAGCAAAGCTGTGCTGGCTGGGCAGAGCAGTGTTAACTACACAAAATGCACGAAATGGCATCAAAAAGTGCTGTCTCATCAAGTAGAGACAATCTGTGGAGACAACATTTGCAGGAACAGTTCTTTCATTAGAACAATTCTTACAGTTAGGAGACAGGACAAACTTTTTGATACAAACCCTTCCTTCGGTCTGAAACAAAAGTTTCAATCTCCTCTTTCCCTAAATTTTTATCTTCCTTTTTTGCCTTTTATTTCCTTCAAGCTTGTTTTTTCCCTCCTCTCCCACAGACAAATTCAATGGGAAGTTAGTCTGAGGCTTTACAACATTGCTAACAGTTGATACTTCAATGAAAAGAAAAACAGAAGTTTTCCTTCAGAGAATTATCCTTCTTCTGGGTCACTTTGATATTTCTTAATTTCTTTGTTTGAAACTTCTGTTTCAGATCTGCAAAGGGCTTGTGTAACCATAGCCTTGCCTGTTTTCTCCAATTATAGAAGTTGGTTTAATAGAAGATATTCCCTCTTCCTTCTAACACGGCCTCATTTATATCCCTAGACAGTGATCACTACAACAGCACTACAATAGCATGTTTTATGAAAATACATCCGTTTCCACAAAGTGAGCACAATCTCTCATGCCCTGTAGCTAAAAGCCTCAGACACTTGCCCAGGGTGTGAACAATCCAAATTCAAAACCAACTCTATGTGATTTTAAGAACAGTTTTTCATCCCAAGTCATCCAGAATCAGGCAAAGTAGAATTCTATTTTTTCTTCATATCCTGAACCAACACAGGGACACTGTGCTTTCTGGCTGATCCACACCAAAACAACTGTACTACAATGGAGAGTATCAAAGTGTGTGTTTTTACCAAAGGAGAGCTGGAAAAATGTTATGCAGTTTCAGATTCAAACTGTCAACATTACATCTGTGAAACGGAGCCATCACCCTCGAGCCTAGTAATCGTCTTTGCTGGACCGTTATCCCCCAAAATTCACGGCCCTTTGCAGCACCAACACCAACTCCTACACTAGTCTTTTGCCTGGGAAAGTTTTCCTTCATGTTCCTCCCACCCAGCTCACTTCCTTTCTTCTTCAGAGCTTCATGGCATCTAGATGGAAAGAAATGGGCCATTTCACGGACTCTTCACTCACTCTCCCCTGCTCTACACTAGCTAAAAAGAAGAGAGACTGAGCGTCACCTTTCTCTAACTGCTTTTGAAAGGTAATATTGCAAACACCCAACGGAAAAATTTGTCTTCTCACAACCTCACCTGGGCTACATTAGTCTCTAGCAGGAGGCAGCAATGCTTTCCAAAGGGGACAGAGCCAGCTGTGCTATGCAGTCCAAAGCATGAAGCTCAACCTATTCCCCCCGCATGGCATGAAGAAACACTCTAGCTGCTGGTCAGCTCATGTTCTGCAACTACAGACATCACCTTAAAGGGAAGAAACATTTAATTTTAATTTGGTGTAATGTTGTTAGCTAACACAGCAGCATATTAATATGATGAAACATCAACATTCGGTTTGAACTTTGATTTTCCAACTGTACTGTCAGCTTTTTTTTTTTTTCTCTGTGTATGTTTTAACCGACCTTTATGAAGCATAAGCCACTTAAATCATGGCTTTTTAACCTCATTTTACAAGCAGCTGATTGAAAACACACAAGGTTGCACGACACCAAGCTGGGATAAGTGAATGAACATACCTTACCCAGAAAGTGTTCAAGGATATAAGGCATCAGGTTTGCAAAAATCTTACCGCTAAAAGAGGGTTTGAGATACATCTCTGAGCACAGGCTCTTGTGTAGGAATGGCAGGGAGAAATTTCCCCTGTTCTCACACAAAATCTCAATGGGACAGTGAAATCTTCATTCCTTAAAAGCAGATTGGGGTCCTCAGATGTGAAGTGTTTCTAGTAACGAAGTATGGCCTTTCTTGCCAGTGTTTTTTTCCCCATAAGCACCGCAATATCTTTTCCACTTTTAGTTGATGAACACAAAGCTTATGAGGATGGGGTTTGAGCTAATGCTATGTGTAGCCAGCCCCCAGCGGATGATGTTGTGAGCTCCTACACTCCCTCCCGTGCAAAAAGAGAGAGGCAGGAGTGACCTCTTCCAGTAGAAATCAAAACAGTTCCCAGGAGAACAAGGTCTGGAGTCCAGCCCAAATTACGCTGGAGGAAGTAGGGAAAAAGTTTTCCCCTTCAAAGGCCATGATAACCTTTTTAAGGACTATAGTGCACCATAGGAAGAAGCCCACATATCCTTTATTTACATTATAAATACCAGAAATAGCAAGACCAACTGTTTGATCTGTTTGGCCTCACCATGCAAGAGAAGACAAGAGGGAAGTTGGACATCCACGCCGTCCTGTGGGTGAAGTTAAGGGCAGGGGCAGGGATAATCAGCATCTCTGGAAGACAGCAGGATGGCAAAAACAAGCACCTACCCCTTAGAACCTGGCACTGCAGGTAAGAAGCAACCAGCAGCAGCTGTTTTCCATGGAAGTTAAAGTGTTTCAAATCTTTATAGATTTTACACTCAAGGCTAGACAGAGGAAGGCAGGACTGTGAATGATTTGCTCTAATGGGTACCCATAGGTGGATTTAAAAATTATCATAAATTCTGTTCTTTAAAGAGGCCATCTGTACTCATGTGTTTGTTTTCATTCTAAAGACTGACATCAATTTCCATGTGACTTGATAACTACCTTCAGTTCTGTAAAGCGTGTCTGGATGCTCATTAAACAGCAGCCACTTCTTGTTTGTGACTATTAC
>VZRU01019174.1:51948-86358 GCA_013398155.1 Pedionomus torquatus | reverse complement strand
GGGGGGGGTTGAAAATAAACATGTACAGAAGATCAGAGAGACAACAGAGAATGCAAAAACAGGTTAGCATGCCTAGAAGGCAAAAGGAACAGCAAAAAATTCTTGGTTTAGCAAACGCATTATACTGTCGTAGATGACAGGTAGCCTAGCCAAGCCTTCGGCACCAGTGAGATGGTTGCTCCATAGGGTGTACAGCTGGACCACGGGAAAAGTGGGAACACTGCACACCTCCACAGGCAGCCCCATGTTTCAGGCACTAAATACACACCCCACAGATAATTTACATTGGTTTTAACGTGACTGGAATTCACCTCCTAACATATACACCGCAGCTCCTCTAATCTAGTGAATATCCCGGTATAAATCTCCTCTCGCATTTTTATCTAGGACAGGACTATACTCCCAGGCACCAGAATATTTTCCTCTAAAAATCTGGCCAATCCTAACCCCACAGACTCTAACAAAGAGTCTCCAGTTATTTTCCTGTTCAGTAGAAATATTACAACGTAGTCACTGTGAGAATAGTATGTGCTTATCTTCATTCCCAGCGATGGTATTCTCATATTACTGCCTTAGAAGTATTCCTCTCCTTCTCTTCAAAAGTCTCTGTGCTAAACCACTGAAATACGTGGCAACTGCAGTGTCAGTTGTCACAGGGAAAACATGTCAGCAAAAACATTTGATTCAATCTGCTGTTAAAGGAAACAATATTTCCTCAGGGTGTATGCCTTGTGTGGATAAATAACAACTGTCCAAAAATGAAGTATCTCAAATCAATTTCTAATATCAAAGGGCAGATTTCTGGCAACTATCTTCACAAAAAAAAAAAAAAAAAAAAAAAAAAGACCAAACAACTAATTCCTTTTTCTCCTTTTGTAATTTAGTGCAAGTTTCAAAGCAAACCCATAAAATTTAGCCACTTGATCACAAACTGAAAGGCGAACTCTTCTGTGAAGAATGAGGCAAAAGGCGTTATGGACCTTAGAGGAACCCTACAACTCCCCCTGCCAGGCACATGTATTTTCTCTGACAAAACGCATCAGATGGAATATTCATATTTGCCATATTTCATATTTGGCAGAGTTGCCATTTCCTGCACCTAATCAAAAGCTTTTGTCTCACCAACGTGCTTTAATCACTAAATTTCCCTGTAGCCACACAGGGACCAAAGAGAGGACCAGAAACAGCTGGGTCAGTGGTGGTACTAGCCCATGGAGAAGAGGAGGCTCAGCAGTCCTGCAGCATCACTTCCCTGCTGAAGCTCAGCTGCCCACTTCCAGATCTTAGCTTCACACACTTGTGGATATTTATTGAGCACCTACAGGGTATTTTGAACATGGCAACACAATCAGCAATGAGTTCAGCAATGAAGGTTAGAAGGGACTGAGACACTGCAACCAATGATGGTCTGTCAAAATATCATCCTTGGGTTTTCTCCATTTTAAACTTGTTGGCTCCCTTTGGTGTTAACAGTTTTTGATTTCAGCAACCATTACTCCCTGATTCTTATCCCCTCTTGTCAGAAAAGACTAACTGCACTATTTTGTATGTTTTTCACTACCTGCTCCATCAGTTAGATGGTTAAGGAGGTCAGAGCCACTGAAGTGGAACAACAATTTCTTCCACTTCTTCATAGTGCTGCAACGCCATTGCCCCTCTCCACAAAAGCTACACTCTTGTAATAACTGAAATAGTCTTTGGCAACTCTCCTGTTCTTCTTGCTCATCAATACGATCATACTTCTTGTAGAAAAGAACAGCAAATCTTCTTTTGCTGTTCTAAAGGGCAATTTGTGACACAAGCAAATCCCTTCAAGTGCCTCATCTACAGTTTCCTCAAATTGCTTGACTATTCAGACTGTAGATACACTTCTGAAAATTAGGATTATTTAAAATGATACATTTTTAGGAATTTGCAGCAGGAAAACCCACAGGAGACAGGGCTGTGTCCCTTCAGAACACCAGCCTTTTGTCCCTTCCACAAATCACCTTGCTATTTCTTTGGGGGTGGGGGAAGGAAAAGCCACCTGCCTTCAAGTCTTAATCTCATGTCCACCTTTACAAAATGCTTGTGCTTGCTCTTTATACTGTTCTTCAATAAATGTGCTACCTACCCTGGAGGTATGTGCTACCTACCCTGGCTATAATGCAGTGAATACTGAAGCCAAAGTCAAAGCAGGTATTTGATGGGCACCTGCTGCCAGAATTAAATTTTCAGAATCGTACCGAAATCAAAATTCTTCACTAATTTGTGGTATTCAGATTTTCCTCTGGCAGTAGTAGAGGCTTAGGCACAGAAACTCCTGAGTTTGGTACCAGTTCTGCAGCTCAACTCCATCACAAAATGCTTCTAGGCAAGGTGAGCTCACAGGAGCCGCTGCTTGCTGCTGCCACTGCCTTGGGGACCAGCAGGTCAGAGAGGCCACACACACCACAGTTCCCAAATGCTTCACGTTTATTTTGAACTTTGCTTTCTATTCCTCAGTGGGCTTTGTTTCCTCTGTTCATAGCCAGCTCCTTCAGACACTTGCTTTCCCTCCTGTAGCATTCTCAGTTTTGCACGGTGGATGAGGGAATAGAAGATACAGTTAAAAATACTGCGATGCCACGGTGGGCGGTGTGTCAGAAATAGACAGACACTAGCTCACTGAGAAGAATACCAAGTAATATCCCAGAAAGATAAAGGCATAGCAACAAAAGGAAAGAAAATGCATTTGTGTTCTGCTGCTAGAGAGCTAAATCTGGACTAACATACCAAACAAGAAGTATTGCCTGTGGCCAAGTGTATCATCCATGTTCCTGTTGCCTGCACGTGCAAAGTCACCTTACGACAGTGTAGCCAGCAGGATCATAAAAATGTGGCTGATGAACAATGTTGCCTCCGATTATAAACAAAACAAAATCGTACATGAGCTTTGGGGCTTTATAAAGACCGTAAGAAAATAGACTAAATTGGTATTGCACAGAAACAAGCAGCCTATATAAACTGAGAAGGGGCTCAGCTCCTTTAACCCTCGCTCTAAAAGCAATCTAAGTCTTTCAGGGGATATTAGGTTCTTCCCAAGAGGAAGATAAAGTTTGGCTGATGCAAGGAACTATGAGATTATTTGACGGATTTCGCTGAATCATGGAATCATCAGAGTTGGAAGGAACCTCTAGAGACCATTTAGTCCAACTCCTCTGCTAAAGCAGGATTGCCCAGAGCACATCACTCAGGACTGCATCCAGGCAAGTCTTATAGGTCTCCAGAGAAGGGGACTCTACATCCTCCCTGTTCCAGGGCTCTGGCACCCTCACCAGACAGAAGTTTTTCTTCATATTCAAATGGAACTTCTTATGTTCCATCTTGTGCCCATTGCCCCTCATCCTGTCACTGGGAACCACTGAAAAAAGTTTGGCTCCATCCTCCTTCAACACACCCTTCACAGACTTAGAAGCATTAATAAGGTCTCCCCTCAGCCTTCTCTTCTCCAGGCTAAAGAGTCCCAGATCGCTCAGCCTTTCCTCATAAGGAAGATGCTCCAATACCTTAATCGTCTTTGTTGCCCTACGCTGGACTCTCTCCAGTAGTTACCTGCCTCTCTTGAACTGGGGAACCCAAAACTGGATGCAGTATTCCAGTTGTGGCCTCACCAGTGCAGAGTAGAGGGGAAGAGTAACCTCCCTCGACCTACTAGCCACACTCTTCCCTATGCAGCCCAGGATTCCAGTGGCCCTCTTGGCAACAAGGGCATGGCACATTGCTGGCTCATGGATAGTTTACTATCTACCAGAATCTCCAGATCCTTCTCCTCAGAAGTGCTTTCCAGCAGGCCCACCTTGCAGGTCTGGCATTCTTCCTCCCTGGTTGCAAGACCCTATACTTGACCCTCATGGGGTTCTTCTCTGCCCAGCTCTCCAGCCTGTCCAGGTCAAGCTGGATGGTGGCAAAGCCCTCTGGAGTGTCTGCCAGCCCTCCCTGTTGAACGAGACTGGACCAAGTATTGACCCCTGGGGGACACCACTGGTTACAGGCCTCCAACTTGACCCTGCTCCATTAATTATAACCCTCTGAGTCCTGTCACACAGCCAGTTCACAATCTACCTCTCTGCCCACTCATCTAGCCCATACTTCCTCCTTTTCCTAATGAGGATGTTACGGGAGACAGTGTCAAAAGCCTTGCTGAAGTCTAGGTAGATGCCCCTCATCCAGCCATCTGGTTGTAATATCATAGAGAGCTATTTTTCCTGAGGCTTAAGCTGCTGTTCGTCCCAGTAACCATGGGGGCAATATTTCATCCCAAAGGGCTTTACAAATAAGTGTTTCACAAACAGCACACCAGGATCACTTACAGCTCTTAAGTCAGACACTCCTGCAGAGAAGTCCAGCAGCTACTTGACACTTCACAAAAAACACCACAGCACCATGAAGGTGGCTGCATCAAACCAAAACCACCAGGGGAACTCAGGCAGCTGGACCTCAGTGACACCTTTGGCATCGGGCTGGGGTACCACAGCCCGCGACACCCACCCGGAGTGTCGTGCATGTCTTTAAGGCCCAGCCTGGAGGCAGAGAGAAAAATGTAGACTGACACATACAGAAATAATACGCATGGGTTTGCGTAAGCAGGTACCAGTTGGGGTCAGCACTTCTCCAGGTACTTGGGTACCCAAGTAGGTGCAGCAAAAGATGGAAACAGCTGTGCTTCCACAACATGCAAGCAAGCACCTTCTTGCAGGTTCAAGTCAAGATGAGAGACAAGAGCAAACTTATGTTTTATGCACATTGAAAACAGCACTCATAAAATGTGGGCCCAGCAAGGACCAGAGGTTATTGGTCCAGAGAAGAGCGTCATCTACTTCTTCATCAACTTCGCTTCCAGGAGCCCATGGGAGTGAGACTTCCACCCCGCTGCTCAACTAGACACTTTTTTTTTCTTTTATCTTTCAAGATACATTTTGGTCCTATCAAGATGTAATATAGCCACCAGCACGAAAAAAGTCATACCATTAAAAAAACATCAACATGCAGATACAACCTTAACAAAACACCACTGAAAAGCTAAATAAAATAAATGCCATTTAAACACTGCTATACAGAAATCACAGACCTACTAGTGCAGAAGATGGAAAAGGTCTATTAGTCCATGTATTAAACGTTAGTACTATTTTCAAAGCAAATCAAAGAAAGGGTAACAACTAATTTAATAAGCCTAATGGGTGTGTAATCAGTATTTGACCATTCTTTCCATAAAGGTAGGTGGCTTCCTGGCCCAACATGTCTAGGAAAGCCACTGAAAGACAGCTAAAGCTTCTAAACCAAAAATTTTAAAACACTTTTTTTTTTTTTCCTTCTCATGTAGATTTACTGAGAGTTTAATTCTATTAAGAATAGGAGCCAACCAACTGGGTGAAATACAAGTAACTCTGCAGGCATAGTAAGCGTCACAGTAAGTTTGGGACCCATTTGCAGCTTAATTTACTGCCAACAATCAGCGATGTCAAGATTTCAAGCATCTCCTGACAGCCCTTGTGACAACTGCAGTTACACAGCATTATCTGGTCTTCCAGTAAAATCTTTTCCCTCAAACGGCATCATACTGCTTCTCACAATAGACATACACATTGTCAGCCTGTTTCTCCTCAGCTTCTATGGCTGAATCGGGACATTTGGGGGTGGTGGGGTGTCCTGTAGCTGCTTTTACTGTTTTTGGTACTGCTCACTTCCCCACAGAGCCGATCAACAAAACACAAAAGAAGGGAAATTGCCAATATATGAAATGCTTTAACAAAAGGCAGAAATATTATTCATCTGAGGTTAGAAAGTTTAATTTGAAAATATATGGTACAGAATGCTCATTGTCTATAGAAAGAGAACCCATCCCCTCCTCTAGTTGCATAGTTGGTCAAACAATTTCTTTTGGAAAAAAAGGGAAAGGTATTTTAAAGATACATTACAATAATGATATTCAGATGAACATATAACGAGGTGATCCCTATATGCTGTTACAACATTGTCACCCTTTTTATCTGGACAATTTTACAACANGCTCTTTTACGACAGGGCAAGGGCAGACTTTTCATAGGCTCACAGGACACCCCCGCCCCAACAGCTACTGACCAGAATTTTTTCCAGTCCATTACTGCTTTATTGCAGGTAAAATAATCAGCTCTGTTAGTGAGGGCAGAAATTCTGTTTCGTATCTCCAACAATCCGTTATGATTTTAAAAGACCTCAATGCTTGTATAAGGATGGAGTTCTATTGGGGGTGGGGATGGGGGAGTAGAGGGGGCAGAGGCAATACTGAGCAGAACCAATATCGAATAAAAGGTGTTAATTTTATACTCTGACAATCACAGTTGCTCAAATGTTTGCAAACACCAAACCAGCCCCACCAAACCTAACCATATCATTATTTTAAATGTAACTCATACAAAATACTGCAGTGACAAGATTATGGAAAAGAGACATGTATACTCTGCAGCAGCATAAAATATAATCCCATATACAATCCAAGCATCAATTTTCTCTTCTCTATCACAATCAGTATTCTATCTCGAAGGAGCATCTGTCAGATTCTCCGGAACCAAAAATAGCAAAGACCCCTTTAAACAGAACAGTTTCTGGTTCATATTTATAACTACACCGGACTCGCTGCTTCTGGCTGCACGGCGATGAAATTCGCACAAGATATAATCAATTACCCAGCTTTGCACTTCATCATGCAGTTAGCTACCGTTACCTGCATCTTACCCTTCAAGCACTTCTCCCCATGCAGAGGGCAGAGATTTTAAAACACCAGAAATATTTGCACATTGAAGAACTAACTACAGAGCTGACTGACATTACACAGCAAAAAACCTTGTGAGAACAAAAACCGAGCACACTGATGTATAAAACAGAGAGCCTACCTGAATTCTTCAAATGCATACATGGCCTAGTAACTACACAAATGCTCTGCAATTTAAAATAATCTTCTTAACGTGCAGGAGGACCATTTAGTTTGTCAAACTGCAGCAAAATGCATAATGACGAGACAGTATATTTGAAATATTCTGAAGAGAAAGGGTATGCAGATACTGGCCTGCAGCCTACAGCTCAGCCAGCTGCTGACAAGCAGCAGCTAACAGGGAAAGGCGATAGAGTACCATGTGATCATTCCTGCAAGTCTGATTAATGCAGTATACTCCAAGAATACAGGCTGATATCTTTATTATTCAAGCCAAATAAGTGAAATACTGTACACGACAAGCTCCCCGGCCGAATTATCATTCATATGCTACATCGATATCGGGAAATTAAAACAGAGGGTGCTAAAGAACTAAGTATATATCGTAACCAAAGACATTAATTAGGCCAGTTCAAGCTGATTTTCTTACCTTGTAGAGATATTTTAGTCTGTGTTTTTATTCTTATAAACCACCAGTGATGGAACAAAAGACTGCAGCCACAAACCTCCCCTTCCATGAACGCCAGAACATTTTAAGTAGTTTATCTGCTAGAAATCATTTCCTCTGTAGTCTATCCCCAACCACTTTAACTCTTTCAGCCCTGAATTCATTGCCATAAATCCTATTTGCAATGCCATGTGGGCTTTTTAGAGTTTATAGGGTTAACACCATGAAATCGCAGCAGTGCAACTGAATGAAGTGGGATAAGAGCCAAAGGAATCAGATCTGTGAAATCAAAGACAGGAGATAGGAAGAAGGAAAGTTGAGAATTTCATGGCATTGCAGTGTGCAAGTGAAGATGCTTCAGCTGCCTAGCAACAGCGAACGCAATCTCCACGGCAACAGCGCAGTGAGCGCTGGGGTCAGAGCATCCCGTCGCACACACACCCGGGGGTGACAAGCTGGAGCCACCCACTCTCGACCCAGCCACAGCATCCCCATGCCAGGCACCCCACACCAAAAGAACCTACCTCCATGACCAATGGGGAGAACTGGGCATGGGAATGAAGTCTGCACCTACTCTCTGTAGGGGCAGTCCCACCAAAGCAGAGCATGGAGGCACATAGACATGCTCCTGGAAAAGCTCATTGATGGGCAATGTGTCTGCTCCTCCAAAATAACATGGCCTGGCAGCAGGGCAGAAGAACAGAACCCAAAACACCAGGAGCCAGAGCTCCATCATCCCCATAACAATCCCCTTGGAAATCATGGATGTCTAAGAAACCCAAGCGAACTGCCATTATCCATTTGGTTAGGGATCACAAGTCTCCCTTATTCACAGGGAGACTTCACCACGGCTCCCGACAGGCCCAGCTGAACTCGGCAATGTGCTCAGGAGGGACAGAGAAGGTTTATTCACTCAGTGGTGCACACACGAGATTAGCCTCAGCAGCGTGCAGCCACCTAAGGATGCCAGCAGAAGGGGAACAGGCTCAGCCACTCAGCTGCTGGCTGGAGAGCAGATTATGGGATTCCAGGATTGCTGGAAAGACAGAGATTCAAATCCTGGGAAAACAACCCTTCACCTGGGAGCAAGAGACAATGGGGCAGTGGGAGAACATGCTGCCAGGGAAAGTCAGGAGGAGGAGGCAGGAAATTAAAAGCCACCTCTGGGGCTGCTCCCCACCTTGGCTTGCCTATTTCTTTTACTGCTAGGGCTGGCCTCCGGTACGAGGAAATGGTTTCTCACATGGAGTAGTTTGGCCAGAGTCTGGAATATCCAGACCCAAGTACAGCTCCTGATGTTCACTCTAAGGCAGGGACTGCCCCACTGAGCTATGGGATTCAGAGAGTGGAAAAGCATCTGAAGTACAGCCAACCACATCTCCTGGACACGATGATCTGTGACGGGCTGTGGTAACTACAGCATCAGCTCTGAAAAAGTAAATGCAGAAAGGGCTGAGGTGAAAGGGAAAGGCACTCGTGGCAAAAAAAAATGGGACTGGAAACCAAGAAAAACCATATTTATTTAGGACATGGTGTTTTAATTGTAGTAGTGACCTTGAGTTTGGTTTTATTTCCTTTTAAACACATGTGAGAGTGTTAAGTGACAATAAAGCCACACTGTAGGAACACCAAAACACATGCAGTCACACCATCTGACAGAAATTAATTATTCCATAAGCATCCAAAAGAGAGGGACTGCACGGTAGGTGCTTCTGGCTAGAGTCTAATAAAAGATTAAAACTATCAGGGAGAAGAACAATACCACCATGAAAAAAATAAAAGCCCTCTTCCATATTTAAGCTGAAGTTCACTAGAAGTATGCTTACTATATACAGCACCCAAGCAGCTGGGCACAGCTGGGCAGGCCCTTGCAAGCAAGTGTTCTGCTAGTGTCTTGGTAGGAAACGGGTTTTTACCTTCAAAGTCAAAGCTCAGGAAAGTCTTCTGCCTTCTTGCTCATCCCTCTAACTCCCTCTAACTTGAATTCAAGTGGAAGAGGGCTGTTTTTCAACTTGAGAGCTGCTCATTTGTCATGCCAACCAAAAAAAAAACCAACATAAAAAATCCCTTCTACAGAACTAACAGTAAACTTAGCGTACTGTTTCCTGTAAGTATTCGTTCTCCTTGAAACGGTGTTGACAAAAATCCCTGCCTGGTCTTCCTATTTCTGCAATTTCTTAGGAGCCACTACGCAAATAAGTAGTCAATTGTTCAAGTCAAGGCTTCCCTCATCAGTGAGTTCACTGTGAAGGACTCGAAAGGCAAACACTCCTCAGAAAGCTTTCCTATTCAGCAGAGGTCAGCTGCTGAAAGCCTTCAGTACCATAACTTTTTTTAACTTAATTTTTTTTTTTTTTTTAGCCAGCACTTTCACAACAGCTCATAACACCGCAGACAGCAAGCCCAGGGCTCCTATTCTGCGAGATAGCTGATAGTGTCATTTCTGGTTAATTAATTACCAGGATTCCCACAGTAGACGGTAAGATCTGAGACCATCATGTCACACTGTTGACATGAATGAGGCTCAGCATACAATTACCTAACAGACTCAGAAAGTCACATGAACACATACAATGGCCAAGTTGCAAAAATGCAGGATTATAATACCTCCTTACGACTTTTTAGCAAAGAAGACTGTAACTTCTTATGCCCGGAGCCAGACTGAAGGTCTCGAGAAGCAAGCAGAAGGTATGTCAGAAACCCACAACCAGCAGTGACATTTTTATAAGAAGGAGTTGTTATTCCTGGTCTGACTCTATAATTAGTCCAGACCTTTGAAGAAAAATGCCCCGCACTTTACCACAAAATGAAATTACATCATGGAAAAGAAAAACAACACTAAACATAGTCAGGGTGGGGCAACTGAGGGACCCACATCCCACCTTCTGATCCAAGGCCAGATAACTGCGGCAGTGGGAGCTCCTTTCCACTGTAGATCAGTAGCTTTTAGAGGGGGGATGGGGGGCGAAAACCAGTTTTAATTCCACACTCTAACAAATAAGTGATACCATGGCAGAAATGGTTATCCTTGATGAAAGCTTGACAAAGAAGCAAAGGATGGAAAAAAAAACTGGAAATACAACAAACCATAGGATAATGGTGACATTTCTGGCTTTAGCTAGTAGTTAAGTGGCATACAGGGGCCTTGTGCTGATAGTCTGCATAAGAACCTCATTTCCCCAAGAATAACATCTTGCATTATTGGTATTCAGTACATCTGTGTATCAGTGCTGGTCCTCTTGACCCAAGATTCCACCAAAGCCTCCGCCAGATGCTAGGTGACATTATCCGATCACAAGCAGACTGAGATATTTTAATGAGCTAACTATTTATTCCCTTGCTGAAGCAAGGAAAAAGCCACTAACGCAGCAGACTTCTGTCATTAAGCCTGTATTATCGTTATGCTGAATTGAAATTCAGACCACTAAAAAAAAAAAAACCCCAAACAACTGCACTGGAAAATCCAGCATTCACTTCAATTCATGAGGAAGAAAACAGAAAGGAGAAGGGAAATGAGCCAACAAGAGCATATATAATCAGTGTACATCCACCACAGCTCTAACATTTCTGCTCAACAGAGGATGTGGCAATCACAGACAGCATCCCAGAAAAATCTTCTTTGAATAGGATTTTCTCTGAGTTCAAAAGTCTTTCTTGGGCTTAAGAAAATAAGATTTAAAAGGATTATTGAAGGAAAAGAAGGAATGGCTACCTTAGTTTGTTCAGGTACAGGGAATATTGTGGAAATAATTACAGTGCCCTAAAGTTGACTGAACAATGGTATATTCAGTATTGAAGTTTTGACTCAAACCTTCAGCTGTTAAAGTGAAAGGTGGAAGGGGAGGAATGAACTTTTTTTTCCCCCACTTCTTCATCAATGAGATTTCTATTATGTATTTCCTTAAAACACTACGTGAATTTTTATGCACAAGAACAGTCTGATCCACATTTCAGACTGCTTCTTTCACTCCCTGGTCTTCAGTTTGACCATTAAAGTTTGATTTTGTGATGCTACTTGTCACCAATAAAAAAAAAACAAAACAAAACAAAACAAAAAAAAAAACTCAAAACCCTACCTATGTTCTTTCCTCATTTCTATAGCTTTAAATTATCACAGCACATGAACATCTGCACAACAAAAATTGCTTTTCACTCCCAGATTTCACCCAGATACACTTCATGCTTTGCAAATCTTGAGGCTTGGCCTGACCACAGGATAGCTGATGTGAGGTCTTCCCCGTGACTTTCTCCCGCAGCTTTACTCTTATACTGGGAGTAGAACATACCATTTTCAGCAATGGGTTCTCTGTACCAGGTGCAGGCAAGCCTACAGCATCTCACAGGGCTGAAATGGGATGTTTTTCCAAATACAGTCCCATCTGCCGTATTCTGGTGTTTATGGGAAGGTGCACTGGCATGAACTTTTGAGAACGGGTCTCTTACTGACTTTCTAACTAGCCCTTGGGAACAGCAGCAAGTCACAACTTGCAATCCAACAGGACCAAGCCAGTCGGGATGAAAATGAAAAGCTCCATACAGATTATTAAGTTATCAATCACAGCAATAGTGCTTGAAATATCCAGTCAAGTTTAGGACTGTGTGGTACTGATTGCCATATAAATTGAAAACAGAAAAATTCCCTAGCACTTTTACTTGGCCAGATACAACAATCAGCAACAAAGATATTTGCAGGCCTTCAATACCTAAAGGGGACCTACAGAAAAAACGGGGGCAGAATTTTTAGCAGGGCTTGTTGTGGTAGGACAAGGGGTAATGGCTTTAAACTAAAAGATGGAAAATTAAGACCAAATATAAGGAAGGATTTTTTTACAACTAGGGTAATGAAACACTGGTCTCCCTACCAGGGAGGTGGTAGATGCCCCATCCCTGGCAACATTCAAGGTCAGGTTGGATGGGGCTCTGAGCAACCTGATCTAGTTGAAGATGTCCCTGCTCATTGCAGGGAGGGTTGGGCTAGATGGCCTTTAAAGGTCCCTTCCAATCCAAACTATTCTGTGATTTGAGATAAATGTCAAGTTAGTAGAAGAAGAAATATGATCATACCACTGAACATCCACAAAATGAAGATTCAGTCTATATAGGATGCAAATGTTAGTTGATGAGACCAAGACTTAGCTATACCTGCCTGCTTATGAGAAGTGATTTAAAAGCATACAAAACCTCTTCCAAGGACAGGTACAGGGCTGCACAAATTTGAAGTGCAAGGCAGTAATGTCTTAGTTGTTCTTAGATAAATTATCAACCATAGGTTTTTCAATACAGCACAGGCTAATTTGACTCACACTGCACACAGAAGTCCCCTTAGCAATTATGAATTACGCTGCCTCAATATTCACCAGACAGCCCCAGCATCTTATACCTGCCACATCTTTGCCAATTAGTGTCTTCTGCATAGATTAGTAGTCTTCTTCATAGCGCACAGAGCAGAAGACTCTTTCAGAGAAAATAAAAGGAAACTGTAAGCTTCCATTTGGAAACTTCCTTCAAGCTAACCATAATTAGTCAATTTGGCTTTTTCCAAGTTGTGAGGGATTAAGTGGGAAAAGAGAGAAGTGGGAGGCTAAAACTATACTTGCATTATCAGCAAATTAAATGTCAATGCATATGAAAGCAGTATCTGAATAAACCACAGCCATCCACTAAAGCACACATTGACAATCCAACATTTATGTGAGCCATATCATAGATCAACAAACACAAACCTGGGTGCTGCAGACATGAATACAAACAAAGGCATTCACATAAATACCCTGGCTTCTTGCTATTTTCAAGGAAAACCAATGGCCTAGATCTTCTAAGCATTTGATTTGTACAGTGGCATGTTTGCCATCAAAAGTAACAGCCAACATGAGCAGAGCAACTTCCCCCACACTGATGAGTACGCTAATGCCTGCTGAATTGGGGACTCATTATCAAATATATCGGCAGACCAGAAGTTCTTCTGTGTGGAAAATATCAGAGCCAACTTAACATCTTCTCTGGTAAACATTAGAAGAGTAGTAACACCTGAGTCTTATATCTCAGTACCCTCCAGTTAAATGGTAGGATGTAGGCAGGAGAAAAATTACGGCTAAGTTACATACTTCTGCTTCTATCTGCCAAAAGTAACCTCGCTGCAGTCAGTAAAGCTCTGTGGGTATTATGTACCTCTTGAATAAACTCTCTGCAGCACAAGATCACAGCACCAAGGTCTTACAAGCTATTAGCAATTTTAACGGCCATAATGTCAAGCTTGGATTGGATTGTGGCCCAGAAATTCACCCAGGACCTGTAAGGATTATCCAGTGCAAGGCACTGATGGTAGAGAATTTACCAAAACTTAGCTGCCATTGCTGTGACATTAAGATGTACGCTGCTCCTGTTTCCAACCAAAAAGAGAGCAAATTTTTCTTTCCCTTGCAAGTGATGCAAAAGATGTTACAATAAATGTGTGAAGGAATTATTCATTATATACTGTGGAATTCTTTGTTCAGAAACAGCTTCTGACAGCAGCACCAGATATAAGCCATGGCAACTTCAGAACATTGTTAGCTCACTTTCATAAGAGCACACAAAGTTTTGATTACTCCAAGGCTTTAGGGCAGCCTAGAACCCATCAGTAGTTCTACACACTAACCCATACAGCCTCACAGGCAGGAAAGAGATACAAGTGGTGTAACGCCACTGCAGCTATGCTTCCACCCAGAGAAAGGTGATACCAACATCACACTGGTCATGTTCTGGACAAGTCTTGACTCCAGTAAGGTTTCTGACAGTGTCTCCCATCACATCCTCATAGACACACTCGTCACTGTGAATAAATACATAATGGTGGAGTAAAAAACATGGTTAGACTCTTCTCAGAGGTGACAGGTTGTAATGGACAAAATTTTTGAAACCCAATTCAAACAGAAGAACAAACCTTTTCACCATGAGGATGGTCAGTCACTGGCACAGATTGCCCAGAAGGGTCATGGCCTTTACCATCCTTGGAGATACTCAAAACTCAACTGGACAATATCCTGAGCAGCAGCCTGGACTAGAAGAAGTTTTTCCTCATATTCAAATGAAACTTCCTGTGTTCCAGCTTGTGCCCATTGCCCCTTGTTCTGTCACTGGGAAACACTGAAATAACTCCATTTTCCTTCAACCCACCCTTCAGATAATTATAAGCATTAATAAGGTCTCCCCTCAGCTTTCTCTTCCCCAGGCTCGAGTCCCAGTTTTCTCAGCCCTTCCTCATCAGGGAGGTGCTCCAAACTCTTAATCATCTTTGTTGCCCTACACTGGACTCTCTCCAGTTGTTCCCTGTCTCTCTTCAACTGGGGAGCCCAGAACTGGATGCAGTATTCCTGTTGTGGCTTCACCAGTGCAGAGCAGAGGGGGAGAATGACCTCCCTCCACCTACTAGCTACACTCTTCCCTGTGCAGCCCAGGATTCCAGTGGCCCTCATGGCAACAAGGGCACATTGCTGGCTCATGGATAGTTTACTATCTACCGGAATCTTCAGGTCTTTCTCCTCAGAAGTGCTTTGCAGAAGTGTTTTTTTCACCCCTAACCTATATCAGTGCCCACATTATATCCTCCCCAAGAGTGGGACCCTACACTTGCCCTTATTGAACCTCATGGGGTTCTTCTCTGCCCAGCTCTCCAGGTCACGCTGGATGGTAGCACAGCCCTCTGGAGCGTCTGCCAGCCCTCCCTGTTTGGTATCACCAGTGAACTTGCTGAGGATAGACTTGGTCCCCTTATCCAGGTTGATGAATATGTTGAACAAGACTGGACCAAGTAATGTCTCTTGGGGGACACCACTGGTTACAGGCCTCCAACTTGACCCTGCTCCATTAATTACAATCCTCTGAGTCCTGTCACACAGCCAGTTCACAATCCACCTCACTGCCCACACTTCCTCCGTTTTCTAATGAGGATGTTACGGGAGACAGTGTCAAAAGCCTTGCTGAAGTCTAGGTAGATGCCATCTGCTGCTTTCCCCTCATCCAGCCATCTGGTTACAATATCATAGAAGGCTATTAGATCAGTCAAGCATGCTTTACATTTGGGAAATCTGCTTTGACCACTTCCAATAACTTCCTGTTCTTCATGATGTTTGGAGATGACATCTAAACCAAGTTGCTCCATTACCTTCAATAACACAGGAGACACCTCAGGGATGTCTTTCTCTGAAATGCATGCAGCTCGGCAACATTGCACCCTGTAAAGGGTCAGTGCAGTGAAGGTGTGGGTTTCTGCCAGCTTTAACAATTTCTTCGCAGAGGAGCAGCCAGACCCAATGGTTTTTAGCCAGATACAGCAAGGGGCTTTGTTGTATGATATTCCATGGAAAACCAAAACTGCAGCTGACAGTTTAAGTTGCAAAGTATTGCTTTAAATATCATGTCTAGATCTTTATTTGTTCTTCACATAAAGACTGCAGATTGAAAAACTTTGGCCAGGGAGGGTGGTTGTGGTAAATTTTTATAAGTACCTGAGAAATATCACAACTGCTGCTCTTTGCTCTCCTGCAGGACTCCTTGGAGAGGGTTCCCTGCTTTCTTCAGTGAAACATTATCCGATCTGACACTTTAATTAAAGAGGGTGTCACAGTGAACACAAAAATGCCTTTTTTACATAAGCTGCATGTTACAGTTTAGAGTCAAATGCATGTAAACAAGACCAGCATCACAGCAAAAGCCTTTTCACAGTCCTTAGAACAGGGCGGCTTTCAGAACCCCTCTTCAGCTAAACATCATCAGTTCTCCAGTTTCCAATGCTACTGAGGATGAGATTCAGTTTCCTAACAAAAGGACAAGTACTAACCTTCATAAAGAAGCAAAACTGTAGCACAAACACCACGTTTGGAGCAGCTTGCTTTGTTTTCCACATCCAGAATTTTCCATCTCTCTCCTAATTTTCCTGTGAGTTATCTAAGATCCAGATTTCTGAGGTGGGGAATGGAAGAGTGAGGGAAGCCACACTGCTTGCTTCAGGACAGCGAGGCAAATTCACTGATGAAGTTGGAATTCTCATTTGGGCTCTGCCAACTCCCACACAGTAAGAACTAGGGAGGTCTTTGACAAATCAAACCATTATGGCAACCTGCCCCAGTAGCCCCTGAGCCCTGGCTGGCCACTGCTGTGGTTCAAGACCCAGTGATGTTTCTTGCGGCCAGAGGAAATCAGGAGAGCTTGGGAGGGAGAAGAGAGCAGGAGGTTATGCATACAAGCTACTTGTCCAGCTATAATTGCATGTCTTATCATTTCTCAACCGAATGATCCCATTTTCTCCCTCTATCTTTAAAAAACTACCTACTTAGGCTATACAACTCTGATTAACTACCTGTAGTAGAGCTAGTCGCATTTTTACAGCGAAGGAAGGAGCTGTAGTACAAATTGCCCTACACTATCATGAATCAAGCCCTATTGCCTCCCTACCTGTGCTCCCTGCCTGGGTCCTTTTCGTCACTCAGGCCAGACTAGCAGGCAACATCCAGTCTGTCTCACAACCGGCTCACAACTTTGGGAAAAGCAATGAGATAGACTTTTGTCCACCCCAAAGCTGCCCAAGAAAGTGTGCAGGGCCAAGAAAGGACAAAAGGGGAAATTAGGAATGGCTTTTGTAATCAGAGCGGGGTCGTGGTGCCAGACCCACGGACTGGCTTTGTACTCCACACCCCTGAGTGAACTGCAGTAAACAAAAGCTTTTTCCTCCCAGGAGTGCTCATTGCTGAAACACTGCACTGCCTCCCAGCCTGGCATTTCTTGGGGTTCAAAACACTAGCCTAAAGCCAGGTGTCCAAGCACATATACAGTGACTGTGATCCAGCTGGGCTCTGGTCTCCCACAGGTCATGGCCATCAGCCACACATCCATCACTTGCATCACCAATGCAATTTAAACAACTGACTTGTACCTTTGAATATTAAATATTTATTCATGAGCCAAATCCTTCTTCCCTCATCTTTGGAGGTGAAGAGAAGTGAGCATGACCTGTCCTCTAGCATGAGATACATTTGCCTTTCCAAGTATGAACAACTACCTGAAGGAAATGGTCAGGTCATCACAGTTAAACATCCCACTCGACTCCTGGCTTAGTTAATTTATAATGAATGAAGTTACAGAGCTGTTAGTGCATCCCAGTGACCTTGAAAGGAAAGACAGAAGTAGCAAGGGTCTGCAAACGAATCCCTGAGAATCATAAAATGAAAGAACATCACAAATCCTCAAATACTACCCAAAATTTATTCTCCTTGCTCACAAAATTCTTCCTGAGCTTTCAATCACAGGCACGCATCACTGTTCTTCCACTTCTTGAAGTCATAATTTTATCTGACAGCAACACAGATCTGCCTAACCTGCTCTTTCCAGCCTCACATTCCTAGTTGCATCCCTCCTATCTGCTGCAAATAGCTCAAGCTCTCTTCATTTACAAGTATCTTGCTTTCCCATGCACTGCCATGGGCACCACCAGTCTTTTCTTTGCTACCTCAGGCTTCTATTAGATGAGCACAGTATTAAGTGACACTAGTATTGTCAGGCAGTGTTGGTGCCTGGGAAATACAAGCAATGCCAAAACTTTGGGCTGCCTCTCCTCCAGGCTCAGCACCCCCTCCACCTGCCTTTCTTCAAAAGACATGCCAGTTCTAGGAGAGTATTGTAGTGGTGTAGGGCTGAGGACAGAGATCAGGCTGCACAGCTGCCTCCCCACCTCCTCAGAGACAGAAAGGCACCAAGAAGAGTAGAAAAGAGCTGCAATATATGCAGTGTCAGCAGGAGCACAGGATCAGTAAGGCCAGGCCGAAGGAAACTTAATTAGGATAGTGGAGGAAAGGATCTGATATTCTGGGGAGAAGGATATTTTGGACCCTTCGTGGGGTCTAAAATATGAAGGACAGGTAGCAGTTCCACAACCAGACTGTGTTGCCCTCACCCTCTGTCCCTTGACTACTCAACATCTCCAAAAACTACTATTATTATTTAACAGGATCATCGATGCTTGAGGGTATCCTTTCTGGTATCAGTGTTGTGACAGCTCCATATGACATTGCTCATTGTTGTGCTCCAGATCTCCAACATCAGTGTAGCCTGGAGGTCCTCTTCCATCAAGTCTTCACTAAATTGCAAGGCTTAAGTCTCTATAATATTTTTATATTCCACTGTCTTATCACATGGACAGGAAATCCAGCAACAGTTTTTAGTTTATAATCACAACTTTCTTCTCTAATCCCTCTTTCTCTTTCAACTACCTCTTTGGAAACCATTTCAAAATGCTGCAATGATAATCTTCTCTCTCATTCTCCCCACACAATTCCAAGTCTAAACTGCTTCAGTCTCTGACACCTTCCCTTCAGTTTATTATTTATCTTTATCATGCAAGCTCTTTTATCCCACCACAGTTCCCAAGGCGTCAGGAGACATTCCCAAGGAGTGCAGGAACAGAAGGGTGATGGCAGATAGAATTATTCCTAAACAATCCCACACTTACATAAACAGAAGGTAGCACTCAACAAATGAGTAATGAACAGAAGAAAAAGGGTATAGAAAAGTAATTATAATTTAAACATATGTGAATTTGCTCAAGAATCTCGGAATACCAGAAATTTTTCATTTTACCTTTGAAAACCTGCTTTCTGTACACACATTGGACAAGACAGAGGTCCAAAGGGGTACTTGGCCTCTTTTGACCAACGTATCGGGTTCTCCTCCAGCAAGTATTCTTGGGGAGGGGAAAAAAGGCACACAACACTTGCCAGTTATCACTGTACAAACACAGGAGATTCCTCGCTGAAGAACCGTATAAAGGAAACTGTCACGGAGCCAAAATATTCTCTTGTGACAGCCAAGCTTCTTGCAACTTCCCAAATAAGGCCATGACTTTAAAGAGCATGTCTTTTCAAAGCCTCATTGATTTTCATCGCCTCATGAAGAAGCACATTGTTTATGTGTCTGGGTGTGCTGATATTAAAACAGGATGAGATGGGCACAGCTCGGTGGTTTCAAAGCCTGGTTTCCAGGCAGAATGAACCAAATAATGACAAGAAGCTTCTAGAGGCTGACAGCACCCTTTGGCCACCACTTGGGAGTGATCTTGTCCAAGCTGAAACCAGAAGGTGAGAATATGCTAACAAGAACAACGAGCGTTTCTCAGTACTCTGGGGATAGATTTCAAGTGAATTTTGAAGCACAGTATTATATTCTTTCCAGCCTCCCAAAATCCAGAGACTTTTGTATCAAAGGTAGAGTTCATGTTAAAGAACAGACCAGGTTTCAGATAATTTCTGTTTTTCAAATACCAGTTTACTCACCTTCAGAGAAAGCAGGGGGAAGAAAAATAAAAGCTATGGGATTATAGCAACTTTACTATATCTAGCTCATATTTGTTATCCATTCTCTTCCTGAAGTCAATCCAATTGTTTCAGTTTGGCAAATTGTTGAAAATGATCAGGCGCTTCTGTTCTGCTACTTATTTTCCTCTTGAAGCACAGCACTATGAAATCAGAAGGGTTTTCGCACAATCCCTTGAGAACAAAGTGAGTCCTTAAGAAACATCCTACAGAAAAAACTTGCAGTTCTCAGCCATTCCAGTCAGACCATCTTTGCAATTATCAAGTGTCCGTTCCTCTAATAATCAAACGGTACAAAAATATACTCACAGAACTTTAAAGCCATGGGCTGGAAAGGAAAAACAGCAGAATATGAAAGTGGGTCAGTAGAGCTTGTGTGTAGTGAAAGCACAAGCTACTTAGGTGAAGGCTATTCAGAAGGTACACGCTGTAGTACTACATAGGCACAAAGGAGAGAAAAAGCCAAAGGAAATCAGGACAAACCAGAGCCAAATAATACATGACAGTTGTACCTAAACATTGAACAAATTAAGCTTGGTGGTATCTGATTTCAAGCAACTCCAACAAGACTTGTGACTTCTTCTAGTCCATGTGCTACGTAACCCAACGGAGAGTGAACTTCCAGTGTATGAATAATGCCGGAAAAAGGGCATCTCTTGCACAAAAGGTTGAATTCAGGTGAAACAAGTCCCCACCCTCTCCACCTTGATCACACATTCATACTCCTGCCTCTGCCTTGTGGAGCACCGTGCAGCCACAAAAAAAGGTCAAAAACTGGCTAATCCAACAGAAAACTGATGGATTTTCTTTGGCTGGATTAACAAATTAGCAAGACATTCCACAGCAAAATTATCATGATGTCCCACACAAGAAGAGTGGTGGGAAGGTCCTTCCAGAACCAGAGGAAATCAACACACAATTAACACCAGTTTAGGCAGAACCAACAAACTGTCCTGTAGGGTTTATCTACATGAGGAAACTCTAGAAAAGTAATCTGAATCAACATTTCTGTAATGAATCAAACCACATTAGATCCCTGCAGACACACTCATTATTAATTAAATCAACCCTATTTCATATTTAGTATAATTTACTTTGATGTGAATTAAGCTTAATCAAATTAAGGTCACTTGAACGCTGAATCAGAGAATATATACAATGGTTTAATTTAGTTTACCTAATTTACATTCACATTTTAGGTGATTTGGATTAATTTTCCTTCACGTTCTTGTGCAGACAGCCTTAGAACAGAGAGAGACAGCAGAGAACAGAGAAGAAGCTGGAAAATTTCCCCCAATATCAGCAGCTTTGAGGTGTCAATTAATTTGTTCCCCAGGAAAGGAGTGCTAGAAGCTGTGTATCCTGCTGAGGACACGCTGGCAGGTCTTCTGCATGCCTGCACTCTGTGAAGGCTCTCCCCTGTCTCTCCAGCTTTACTAAAGTTCCCCTGGAGCAGGATACATAGCAGATGTATTAAAGTGCCTTGTCATGTTCATTCACAATTTTAAGGTCTTATTCTAATATTTCTTACTCTGCTCCAACACTTAAAAAGTCACCACCAAGTCTTCTAGCAAACTCCCTTTACAGTCCTCTTACGCGACTACGCTTTTTACCATTAAAGAGCTTTTTTGTATACACAGCTGCGCAGACAAATGCACTCTGTCATATTTAGGGCACCAGTCATGCAATATTTTCTGTGATGCAGGTACCATCTGTGAAGCTGAACTGCAGTTTAGGCCTATCATATTGACATGGGTGCTGGGGAATCAGAGATGGAAATTGATATTAGATTATAATCCCACTACACTGAAATAGCAGACAAGGACTCTTGCAAGGTCAGGCTTAATCACAGCCTCTAATACCCAAGAACATCTCTAAAATGTTTGTTTGGGGAACCTTTAGTTGTGCTGTTTGTTTTGCAGTGTCCACTCAGGATTATTGTCTTTTAAGGGTCACAAAAAGTGTCCAAACCTCTGAAGCAAAAAGATGATGAACAGCCCCTGATGGCTTTAACAGATGACAGCTGATACCAGGATGACACTATGTCTGCAGTGACCAAAGTGACAAAGAGATAGAAGATTGGAGATCAGCATCAAGGATAGTTACAATAAGAAAGTATTCCTTTAAGGAATTCCTTTAAGGAATACTTCCTTAAGTGAAGAAGAAGGACTATTGTTTTAGCAATTCAGCATGAAAATCCTTAGCAAACCACTGGGTTAATCAAACAGTGCAGTGATTTAAATTTGAGCTCCTATAAGCATTAAGTCCCCACCGAGGTGAGGATTGGACATGGAGCATCTTCTCCACGTGGGCTACCCCAACGCTCACCACAGCCTTCCCTCCCGCTCCCTGCGGCACCGCTGCTACATATTTACACATCTCCATGGTGAACTCGTACAGGGGATGGGGCCAGCTGAAAACAACACTGCCCATCTTGCAGACTGGGAGCACCGATTAAACCAGCCCCGCACCAGTATTGACACCAGAGCCCGGGCCACGCTCAGGGCAGCGGTGACAGATAAATGCACAATGTAACGCATTCGCCCTGCGCACCTCCAAACAAGCTTTGCAGCTCAAGACCTGTCCTTGTGGGCATGTATTGCTCTTACAAACTCATTTCCATCTTCCCTGCTTCGCTGCCCGGCTCAGTCTCCCCTCCTCTGCTATTTCTGTAACACTCTCATCTTTAATACCATGAAATTTTAAAATAGTATGCTGGCTCAGGTTTTTTGAGATCTTGCAAAGGGTTGCAGTCACGCAGTTCTGGCACTATTTTTGTTTAGCAAGGCAAGACATAAGTGACACGCAGGTCCTTACAGCTCATCCTTGGGCAGCAGCTTGAGGACCACAAGATGAGGGAGTGTCGCCTGGGGTCAACATGGCAGGCCCAGTGAGACCCCCCACCACATACCCACACATTCTTCAGTTATGCTAAACACTCTGCCCATCTTTTTTGTTTGTTCCCCTTCCCATTTTTGCTTGTGAAGAGCCAAAAGAGAAGGACCAGCTTCACCAGGATGGTTCCACCAGTTCCAGCCCTCCCCACCACTTCCCAGCAAACCTGCTCCTTGTACCACCCACTTGCCTCCTCCACTCCCCTGAGGGCAGGCCTTATTCTTGAATTACTGCCAGGTTTTCAGTTAGTAATTGTCCATATGGAAGGGGAATATTTCAAACAAGAGACGCTTATGGTTCTATTTGTATACCTTAAAAGTGAGGACTTTCATGCAGAGGACAGGAATAGGGTAGCTTTTTGTTCCCTTCCTAAAAGCTGCAAAATTCTGCCCACTGAGCTCTGCCCTCAAATGAAGAAGTGAGACTTCACCGCTCCATCAGACCCCCAATCCTGTCAATACTTGCACATGCACTTAAATTTATTACGGTCAGTGGCCTTATCACAACGGTCATTAGGTTCACAAACATCAAGGATGCTGTTCCCAGTAATAAGGTCAAGAATGCATAGAAGCCTTTTCAAGATTAGGACCTTAATGCCATAGCATCGGCTGGCTTTCCTCCTGTCTCCAGCATTAGATGTGGGCAGCTGAAATCCCCGAGGATGGAGGGGGATGGCTGTTTCAGGACTGACTTGCAGGTAGAGCAAGGCACTGCTTGGGACTGCTCCTGGGCCTGTGATGAGCTAGATAGCCCCAGGAATCACCACTCACTATGGCAATCTTGGTGGCAGTTGTATGTAATTCATACACTGCAAACTAGCATTTGACAGCTTAACACCAGTTAAAACAAATAAATCCAAAGCAAAGAGTCAGCAAGTCAAGCTCTGGGAGGATCCATCTCAAAGCTGGGTTAGCAGTGGATGCACAGTGAGGATCCCTCAGATCACTCAGCAGATCAGGAACTGCCTTGATGACCATTCTCAAAGGGTTGTGGTCAACAGCTCAATGTCTAAGTGGCAGCCAGTGATGAGTGGCATTCCTCAATGATCAGTACTGGGACCAGTGTTGTTTAACATCTTTGTTCGAGTCATGGACAGTGGGACAGAATGTACCCTCAGCAAGTTTGCCGATGACACCAAGCTTGGTAGTGTGGTCAACACACTGGAGGGAAGGGATGCCATCCAGAGGGACCTGGACAGGTTTGAGGGGTGAGCTCTAAAGAAGTTCAACCTCATGAAGTTCCACCAAGCCAAGTGCAGGGTCCCACACCTGGGATGTGGCAATCCCAAGCACAAATACAGGTTGGGCGGAGAATGGCTGGAGAGCAGCCCTGAGGAGAACTTGGGAGTACTCATGGATGAGAAGATCAACCTGAGCTGGCAGGGTGCATGGGCAGCCCAAAAAGCCAGNATCCAGAGGGACCTGGACAGGTTTGAGGGGTGAGCTCTAAAGAAGTTCAACCTCATGAAGTTCCACCAAGCCAAGTGCAGGGTCCCACACCTGGGATGTGGCAATCCCAAGCACAAATACAGGTTGGGCGGAGAATGGCTGGAGAGCAGCCCTGAGGAGAACTTGGGAGTACTCATGGATGAGAAGATCAACCTGAGCTGGCAGGGTGCATGGGCAGCCCAAAAAGCCAGCCACATCCTGGGCCGCATCAAAAGAAGCGTGATCAGCAGGTCATGGAAGGTGATTCCCCCCCTCTACTCTACTCTCATGAGACCCCACCTGGAGAACTGTGTCCAGCTCTGGAGTCCTCAACACAGGAAGGACACAGACCTGTTGGAATGGGCCCAGCAGAGGGCCACAAAGATGATCAGAGGGGTGGAATACCTCACTTATGAAGACAGGCTGAGACACCTGGGGTTGTTCAGCTTGGAGAAGAGAAGGCTCTGGGGAGATCTTAATCACTGAAAAACGTGTCTAACCTTGCAGCCTTCCAGGATCTGAAGGGAGCTACAGGAGAGCTGGAGAGAGATTCTTTGTCAGGAGGTGAAGTGACATAACAAGGAGTTTTACATTGGAAGAGGGCAGATTTTGATTAGATATGAGAAAGAAATTCTTTCCTGCAAGGGTGGTAAGGCACTGGAACAGGTTGCCCAGAGAAGCTGTGGATGCCCCATCCCTGGAGGTGTTCAAGGCCAGGCTGGATGGGGCTTTGAGCAACTTGCTCTAGTGGGAGGTGTCCCTGCCCATGGCAGGGGGGTTGGAACTGGATGATCTTTGAGGTCCCTTCCAACAACGATTTTCTATGATTCTGTGACCCATCAGGCTACCAGTGGAGGTACAGGGAGGATCCACCACAACACCGCGCTACCACAGAGTCATAAGGTGGTGTTGTGAGCTACAGACCGCTTTGGAAGCAGCTGACCAAGCAGTACTTCAGTGAACTCCTCTAATGGAAAACACCACACATGTCAAAGCCAAGTGAAGGGATGTAACTCCTTGCTCCACATACTCACAGATGGTTCTTTACTATTAGAGAAGTGAAACAACAAATGGGCACAGATACAGGACATATTATTAAACACACAGGTAAAATGAAGACATAAAACCATGTTGTCTCTGACTAGTCAAAGAAATCAATAGCCTGGGAATAGCAAGACTGGTTTATTTGGATTACTCAAATCCTTACTTCTCAGTGTAACATCTGTGAGATCAAAAATTGACTTAGATTCACCTAGATGATGTATTTAGTTATTTAATAGAAAGATTAGCATGCAAATGTGTTGCGGCACTCAACACTAATTCATGACAGAGTCAGAATATTAAAGTTACCTCATTCTGTCAAAATATGCTAGTCCAGTGTTTCTCTCATTTTAAATCACAAATCCTTTGCAGAATGCACAGATTATCTCAAATTCCAGTACTGTTTGGCAGGTGGGAATGAGAGTGACAGACAAACTAGAGCCATTTAATAAAATGAGATGATTTTAGTATCAAAAACTGCCTAATAACAACAGTAAGGAGCTAATGGGCACGGGTACATACATACATACATACAAACTGACTGAAAATGTGTGCACATGGGGATGATTTTAACTTCCTTGTTTTTTAACCGATTGTTTAACTCTCCTTTAATGCCTTCTGGTCTACAACTGGCATATTCAGCGCTGAAGATACATTCCTACTCATCCAGCACATGCCTCTTTCTACACACGCTTATTTCCAACCACAGCTTTTTCACTTGAATCTACTTATTTAAGCTAACCTTTTCTCGTGAGCGCTCGACAGTCCTGGTTGTGTTTAGCTGCTCCTGCTGCATGCAAACTTACACCCATGGAACAGCACAGCAGCCAACCTCCTGCTCTGTGTACAGCTACGGAAATAAAAAGTATACAGCCTGCAATTAAAGGGATTAGGGTGACCACAGCACCACTTCTCGCTAATGCCATTTCAGTGTATTTTCTAGATCCCCTCGTTACTGAAGGAGTGGCTTACTGACGAGGGATAAAGGAAGCAACACACACGCTGACTAAGAAGGAGCAGCGAATGATGGGAAAGGGAAAAGAAGGCAGAGGAAGAAGGAATGGAATGGACAGCAATATATAAGGAACTTTAGTATCATGCTTAATGCTCAGCTTGTCATCCTCAGACATGCTTTCTAAACAGGAGACTCTGTTCTAGCAAAGCAGGGGCTTCAACAGGACCAAATTAAGCATATCCTTAAATCCTGTGCTAGACTGAGACCTAGCTACTTAATCGTCTTAATTCCCCCTCAGGTAAGCATTGTCATCCTCCAGCAGATGTAGAAACAAAGCCAAAAATTATTAGAAAATTTAGCAGCCAGGGAAGCACAGTGTATTTGCACCACGGAGCTCCCCACAATGACAAAGATGGGGCCTGAACAGCCTCACTCCAAAGCCAGACCCAAACTAAGAACTCTCCGTTGAATTATCTACCTATTCCTGCACCCTTGGCACGCTGCAATTCATGGTACTCCATTAAGCCAAGTTACAGTGCACAGCTTTTTTGGATTTGCTTTTTGGTCTCCCCCCACCCCCAGTAAATCACTGAAAAACGTATCTAACCATACCAGCACCTATGGCAGGCTGAAGAAAGAGAGAAGAAAACGGTGAGATCCCAAGTTGCAGGAATGACACCTACTGCCTGAGAAATGAATTGCTCACCTAAAGGAGATCTGCACTCAATGGTGAGGGGCTTCCAGAGAATTTGCCAGCATATCGACATGGGCCAGTAATGTGTGGTTGCAGCCCAGAAAGCCAACCATATCCTGGGCTGCATCAAAAGAAGTGGTCAGCAGGTCAAGGGAGGTGATTCTGGCCCCCTGATGAGACCCCACCGTGAGTGCTGTGACCAGCTCTGGAGCCCTGAGCAAAGAAAGACACGAATCTGGTGGAGCGGGTCCAGAGGAGGGCCAAAAAATGATCAGAGGGATGGAGCACCTCTTCTGCAAGGACAGGCTGAGAGAGTTGCCTGGACAAGAGGAGGCTTCAGGCTTACTGCAGCCTTTTAGTACATAGAGGGGACTTATAAGGAAGATGGAAACTTTTTACTATGACCTGTAATGACAAGACAAGGGACAATGGCTTTAAACTGAAAGAAGGAAGATTTAGATTAGATACAAGGAAAAAATTCTTGCATGTGAGGGCGGTGAAACACTGGAACAAGTTGCCCAGAGAAGTTGTGGAAGCCCCATCCCTGGAGGTGTTCAAGGCCAGGCTGGATGGGGCTTTGAAGAACCTGCTCTAGTGGGAGGTGTCCCTGCCCATGGCAGGTGGGGTGGAACTAGATAATCATCTAAAGTTTCTTCCAACCCAGACCATTCTGTGATTCTATCAAACAGGCCCAGCCTTGCTGCTGGCTATCAGGGTGATTGCACACAAGCCTGGAGGGAATTCAGGCAGGGAGGGAGGTTTAGCAATGTGAGGAAGGGTGCCGAGTTCCTGCTCAACAGTATGTATATATGGTGGGAAAAGGGAGGAAGGGGGAAAATCGCTCCACCATGAACCCAGGTGGAGAATACCTTTTTCTTTTTTTCACTGGGAACACAATACTAGTTTGAAAATGCTCATCCACACTGGTAGCTGGGCTACGCAGTTTAGAATATAAGCATTGGGGAGCTTGATTAGGAGGGTCTGCAGTGGATAAGAGGAAGAACAGGAGCAGCATATAGCTGCAGCAGTAGCATTCCCTGGAAAAAGGGTTTTACATGCATTTCATAGAATGATAGAATGGTTAGAGTTGGAAAGGACCTCAAAGATCATTCAGTTCCAAGCCCCCTTACATGGGCAGGGGCACCTCCCACTACACCAGGTTGCTCAAAGCCCCATCCAGCCTGGCCTTGAACATCTCCAGGGATGGGGCATCCACAGCTTCTCTGGGCAACCTGTTCCAGTGCCTCACCACCCTTGCAGGAAAGAATTTCTTCCTGATATATATTTAAATCTCTCCTTTTCCAGTTTAAAACCATTATCCCTTGTCCTGTCACTTCACCTCCTGACAAAGAGTCCCTCTCCAGCTCTCCTCTAGGCTCCCTTCAAATCCTGGAAGGCTGCTGTAAGGTCTCTCCAGAGCCTTCTCTCCTCGAGGTTGAACAGGCCCAGATGGTCCCAGGGAGCACTGCCTGACCATTTCAGCCTCCTGCTTGCTCATACCCTATGTATACCCCCTTTGTGTATTGAAAAAGTGAATTTTCTTTTATTTTGTCTTTGTATGTAAAAACTTCATGATCTGGGTCACCCTACTAAGCCACAAATGGCCAACTTAGCACAGCTGAGGGGAGTGGGAACAAGAAATCAGAGAAACATATAAACTAACACTGAACTTGAAAAAAACACAAGGCTTGAATGCCTACATCAAGAAAGCAAGCAAAAATTTTTGGCCCCCACATGTCTCTCCTGCTCCAGGACTGTGAAATATCCAGGGAAATGTAATGCTTTGCTAGTTGTTGTGATGTTACAGAATGGCACTTTCAATAGACTGGGCAAGTCCTTACCGAAAATTTGAGGCTGGAAGCCTCCTTCATATTTCTGACTGTCTCCTCTGATTAATAAGAATAGATATTCTTAACACTTTTATAACTCTCAAGTGATGAATAGTTTTGGAAAGGATGTCAATACCATTCTGAGTGTTTGCTCAACGCAAAAATGCAAAGTCTCCCAGGGAGAAACATTTGGCCGGTCTAAATATCCCAGGAATGAAGAAGAAGAATTAAAAAAGACCCAATTTAAAAGGTTTTCAATTTCACTCGGTCACAACCCAGACTGAAACACACCTGGAGTTTTTCCGGGTGCTGCACATGGACACCCGTGAACACAGAGCCGTGACCAGGAGAACGTGCTGGATGACCCACCAGGTTACTCTGCTTCCCATATAGGAAGGCTTCTGATAGCCCAGGTACTGGGGAATAGCCGATCCTTACACCACAAAGCTCCCCGTCAGTTAATTAGCCAGGAACAAGGTAGATTAACCCAAGTAAGGCCATGTGCTGCCTTACTCCCCGGGGGCCACACGGCAGCCTGTCTGGAGGTCTGGTGTCTTCTCCCCAGGCTGCATTACAGCCATAGTCCTGCAGGGAGGGGGGCTTGACTGGTGCTCGGTTCAAATGCATCTCGGTGGAAGCTCTGAGCTGTAGTGGGGCAGCTTTCGGTCACTTCCCCTCATTATGGTGCATCAGATCAAAAAGCAGACGAAATGGAATTCTTGGGTAGGTGACTGCGGACAAAATCCGCCTAAGGGCAAACAACGGGGTGAGGTGAAGAAACGACAGCACAGCTATTCCACCTCTGCTCCATGCTCCTGAGAAACTGAACCTAGGCACGAGGCAGAGGAAAAGGAAAAAGGAAGGGTAGCACTGGGGATCCCTAATCTTCTGCAATTGCTACAAAGAAAACAAAGAATATATCTCAAAACTCCCCATCCTCTTGTAGGAGCAATACCAATGTACACTGGAGCAGCTTTCATTGCTTATCTACTGCAATGAAGGACAACACCAGAACATCAGCTAATATATTTGTTTTACATGTAAATAGAAAGAAGATGAGATAATAGTAAGATTCAGATTCAGCAAAGCAATCTGAAATATCTATAGTGACCTTCTCAGATACAGAAAATCTATAGCTCATTCAATTTACTTTATTTTAATTCTGTAATTATTCAGGCCAAACATTAGTCAGGATTCATTTTATTTTGGCAGGAGCCGTAGAAATCTTTTCTAAAGAGGTTCAATACAGCTTATCTTAGACAGCGCCCAGAATTGAGAGAAGCTATGATGGAGAGGCAAGGAAAAAAAAAATAAAAAGAAAGAAATCACAAAATTGCTAACCTGCAAGATATAGAAAACCTTGCACTTTTGGAAAGATTTTTATGATTTCTTACACGAGAGCATTAAGTGCTTACAAAGACAGAAGAATAGTGCTGCCCAAAGGAAGCACGTAGGCAAGTACAGAGAGCGACTATGCAGACACCTTTAATCACAACACACTTGTAAGGGAGCTGTTCTGCATTAGGACATCAGTTGTTTAACACACTCCGAGTGAGCAAGGAAAGGACAGAAGCGAAATACCACACAAAGCCACAATATTGAGTTAAACAGACCTGCACACCCTCACTTGAAGGATTACCTTCAGCCTCAATTATACCATTACAAAAAGAATACAAAACAAAATATTCCAAGAAAAGAGGGAATGCACAAAAAGGTGTCCAGAGTTTACGCTTTATTGTAGAGAGGGGAAAATAAGTTTAGTTTTTAAGTATAGAGAACAACAATTAGTATGAAAGGGGTACAACTGGCCTGCCTGTTCACAGGTCCTGACCGTAAGGGTGCACTGAAGGACCCCCAGCATCCCTTGGTCCCAGATGAGCCACTGCCTCTCCCTTTGCATGGCCATAGCCACCCTGGTGCAACCTTCAGCAGAGGTCCAAAATTTGCTGACAACGGACTTAGCCTGCAGCTAGAGCTGTATCACCCCTCTAAAGATCTAAATAGCTAAGAAAGGCTATTTTCTGTCAGCAGCATAGTAGCCACACTTGGGATTTTGCTGACAAAACCATGACAGCCAAAGGGCTGGGTGTTTTCCCACTGAGTGACATTGACAGAAGTTCCTAGCACAGATTTGGCTCAAGAGGCTGCAAACCTAAACACACCAAAAGGCATGATTGTAGAAGGTGGTGTGACAAATCCCAGCAGCCCCCCACCAGGCACGCCGGAACTCCAAGGCACATAGCAGGAGTCAGAACATGCTGGGACAGAGTGAGTATTCAAGTTAAACGCAAATTAGCTAAGTCACAGGCATATTGCTTCAGCTCAGAAATCAGTTACTAGGTGACAAGGTTAAAAGACACTTTATAAGCAATCTGATTCTATTATCCATCTCAGGGGATGCTACTACTTTTCTGCAGGACACAGTGAAGAGGCCACTAGTCCCATGAGGTCAGTAACCCCAGTTCTGACTATGTTGTAAACACAAACAACACATTATCTCTAATTTATTACAGATGGAAAGAGTAAAGGAAAAGAAAGTGTCAAAAACAACACTGCATGCATTCAGCTCCAGTTACCCTCCAAGCAAACTAAAAGCATTGGCAAAACTCTTGAGTTACCTCACAAACTGCTTAATGAATGGAAAATGTGGAATCATAGAATGGTTAGAGTTGGAAGGGACCTCAAAGATCACCGAGTTCCAACCCCCCTGCCATGGGCAGGGACACCTCCCACTACACCAGGTTGCTCAAAGCCCCATCCAGCCTGGCCTTGAACCCCTCCAGGGATGGGGCAGCCACAGCTTCTCTGGGCAACCTGTTCCAGTGCCTCACCACCCTCACAGCAAAGAAGTTCTTGCTGATATCTAATCTAAATCTCTCCTCTTCCAATTTAAAACCGTTACCCCTTGTCCTATCACTACACTTCCTGACAAAGAGTCCCTCTCCAGCTCTCCTGTAGGCTCCCTTCAGATACTGAAGACAATGAAATGCTCAATTCATTATGTTTATTGGAACAAATGTAAAGACTTTGCTTGTTATGTCTGAGAACAAAAGGTTTAAGAAGAACGATGCTTCCTGTTATTAGAGCAAGTTTACACTATGAATATTCAGTTGTCACTTTTCCCAGGGCGTTGCTCCATCCCTTTAGACCAGGGCTAAATACAACAGCTTTTCAGGATTTCCAGTTGGCAGCTGTACAGAAATGTCAGTACAAAAAGGTTAACTTTAGCTACAGAACTCTACAAACATTAAGATGCTGAGGGGCACCTTTTTTCCCCAGTAACTTCAGTATTAAACTCATTACCTTGCATTTGATAAAGCACGTGTTAACACAAAAGAGTAAGGAAGTACACTTTTAATCTGAATAATCCTGTTTAGAGGCTGTTTCCATCTCTGGAAACATATTCACTGTATGCTCTGTTTAAAAAAAAACAAAGTGCTTGAAGAGAGAGGCTTTCCCCCAGGCTGCTGCCCCAGGACCACAGCACCGAGAGCCAACTTACACTCACCAGAGTCATGGCAAAGAGAGAGGCGGTGAAGAGTTTTGCAGGGATACACCCAAAAGGCTATAGCTGGTTTTTATTTTAAGAACCGAGACCACTGCCACACAAAATGCCTTATAAACTACGTGTACAACTAAGAAACTCGAGGTTACACCTCTGTTGACAGAATGTAAAAATCTTGTTTTCATCTACAGCAATATTCATAACATTTTCCCAAATACGAGCTAATTCCATTACTTCCAAGAATAAATGAATGTCTGCTGTGGAATAACCTCAGTGTCTGTTGTACTAAAGCAGTATTTTTATATATAAACATGTAATAACACCTCCGCACTTTTAGCATTTTCCACCCAGGAATCCTAATCCACTTTTGAGACAGAACATCTATTATAATCTGCTTTATTACTGAGACCTGAGATACACCCACCAGACACACTTCCTACCTTCCAAGCGAAGACATAAAGAAATTATCAAAAAATGGAAACCATCCCCTAAACGCAATTGTGCAAGGAATAGCGCTGTAGTCTTTTCACCACAAAAAAAAGCAATATAAATAAAACACATGTAGCTGAGCAAATGTTTTGAGAAGGTTTTTATTAAACGATTGCATAGACTGCCAGGGTCTTTTGGAATTATATAGCCCGTATTTATTAAAGAATTGTTACTGAAAAAGCTTTTAGGTGACTTGCAGACGTGTATTTACTCACAGGCACAACCTACTCAGTAACGACTGTATAAGCAAGGAAAAAAAAATCAGTAATGGAAACTTTTAAGGAGAGAAATTCATTCACAAAAAACAAACAAACAAACAAAACCACCAAAAACAACCAAAAAACCACCAAAACAAGCATGTCTGTTAAGAGCACAAAAAGTGGTGATTATAAGAAAAGCCTATTTTAAGTGTGATACGCTTGCAAAGCTCACCCCTCCTGTGCACAACCCACAGTCTGTCTTTGCGTGTCCCTCTTTCCCACGGTCTCTCCCACCAAAAAGCACAACCACCAACTGCAGAAGTTCAAGTGAAGCAGGGTTCCTCCAGTGGGAGAAACTCAAAATCGTTCCAGACTTCCAACCAGCCCCTGGTGCCTCCTCAGAGGCAGAAGATGCACTTAATGAGTCAAAAGGTCAGCTTTCCTTCTCCAGGGTGGAAGAACCTCTACCAGTTGGGCTACAAACTGAATGGAAGGGAGCGAGGGAAAACTTTGCTGCCATCTGTCGTGTCTGATCTCTAGAAGTCTTTTGAGCAGCATCGTGACCAGCCCAGGTGAGACCGATGAAGACACATCATTTGTGTGGAGACCAGAGGGGTCTAGGCCACCAATCACATGACACTCAGGCTCCTGTGCTTTCAGCCCACGCCAAGAATGCAATTTTAAGCAAGCTAAGAAAACTAATGGTAAGATGAACGACTAAATAAATCCATGCAAGCTCCGAGGCTTCGGCACACATGGTAATGTCAGGAGTAAATGTTAACTGTAAATGCAGGCAAAGGTTTTTAGACTTCCACTGCATTTCCTAGGAGCAATGCCAACCTTGCAATTCAGGAATCAGGCACCACTGAGACGCATCTGGCTTCAAACTGCTGTTTCCATTTTTAAGGTTTCCCAAAGCAGTTTTACCTCGCTAAAGATAATTCTTAAGTGGAAAGAATCACTAGTATTAGAAGGTGAATCAGAGGCTGGGGGGGCTCTGAGATACTGACAGCTCAAATGAACTCTTGAATAAATGAGGAAAGAGAGAGATTTTGGAAGACCATGGACCAAAATAAATAATATCTTCCTTCCACCAGACACTTATCTGGCTGCAGGAAATCTGCGGGTTTGTTGGGTCCGTTGTTTTTTGGTTGTCTGGTTGTTTGTTGTTGTTGTTCTGCTTTTCATATTCACAATGGACAAACTGACCTCGGGAAAAACTAGGAGTTGGAGCCCTCAACCGCCTGACGAGAGAGACTCCGGGAGACCCGGCATGACCTGTGCTGGATGCTCGGGAGAAATCCCATCTCCCGCCCGTCTCGGGACCTCCCCTCCTCTCCCTCGGCCCCGCACATCGACCCTCACCCTCCCGCAGGGCTCTCGGTCCGAGGCTCACCCTCGGCCGTACCCGGCGAGCTGTTGCCCGGAGGAGCGGGAGCCGCCGCAGCAGCTTCTAAGGAGGATGCCCGGCCGCTCATGGCAGCGCTGATCCCAAAGCGCTTTGTAACCGCCGCGAGAATCTGTCAGATGGATTTAGGCACCGACAGTCAAACATGCCAAAAATGTCACCACCCACTCGCATTATCCAGCCGGTGAAGGGCTAGGAAGCGGCCGCACTGCTTAATTCCCCCCTCCGCCTTCCACCCGCACAGGAAACC
>VZRU01019174.1:26928-42424 GCA_013398155.1 Pedionomus torquatus | reverse complement strand
TTTTTTTTTTTTTTTTTATTTATTTTCTTTTAGAGAATAAAAACAAAGACGCTGAGAAAACGGAAATGCAAGACCCAAGGAACCAGAGTGGAAGTGAGGAGAGCTGAAGATTATATATAACAATGGCAATATTGTATAGAATTTCCTGGATAAAGAAAGAAGAATCACTTTAACAGTTGTCAAACGGATATTTGGCTCAAGATGTTACCCAGCACTTGCCAATTCAGCTAATACATTTATCAGGTTTTCATAGAGGAACAAAGACACGTTTAACGGTAAAAGTTAGAAACAGAGAAGCAGTAGTAGCACAGATGGGATGGGACTGTTGAAAACCCCCTTTGATCAGTAACCCTAGGGATGAACTTGCAGGATTCCTCTGTTATTTCTTGTGAGGGGTAACAGTTCAAAACGAAGAAAGAGACCACAAATACATTATTACATCCCAAGAGCAGCGCCGTGGGAGAAGGATGAAAAAGGAATAAACCAACCCAATTTGCAGCTCCTGTTTTCTCTCTTGCAAGTAATGACAAATTACCTACAATTCTGAAAGCACCCCATCTGTAAATGCAATAAAAAAAAATGAATATAAAAGAAGAAGGTATTGTGGCATTATCTACCAAGGACCCAGACAAGATGAGAACCTGTCACTTGCTTGTCACAACCTCTTAGGATTAACCCTAGAAAGGGCAGGGATGTTACGCCTTAGTTTCACACACTTCAAGCAGAGGGAGAGGGACACCACCATCAAAGTAAGTTGCTCCAGTGCTCCCCTGCCCATTTATTTTCCCCTCCACGTTGCTCCTTCCTCTGTGTTCACAGCTGCACAGCTACATCAAACAAGGAGACCGAGAAAAAAAAAAAGTTTTCTCATTTGTAGTTGTTTGGGGTTTTGTTCATTTTCCCCTGAATTGATTTTAACCTGGGTCCTTCTCCCAACTGGGTGCTCCCTATGGCCACGATGGCTCTCATGCTGCCGAATGGGATGGGAAAAAGCAGCCAGGGGCAAAACCTCTTCCCTGAATGACAGTGGTAGTAACAGCAGGTTAAAGTGACCCTGTGACCCTGGCTTTCCTGAGGACAAGTCCCTAGCACAGAAAAGCTGTCAGGTGCTCTTGCTGTGAGCATAGCCCAGGGCAGTGGAATGACACTCCTCCACCAGCTGAGCGCTCAGAAATAAGTGGTGTGTACCAGGAGGCAGAACCAAGGCAGTTTGCAGGTGAAAGCCTGCAGAGTGTCCTCCTCCCCTGCTGTGAAACAGGGGGGTTCACTCCTCAGATGCGCATTAGGGATCATATTCCCAGGGTCATGCTCACACATGGAACTATTTGCCCCCAAATCTACATTTTATTCCCAATTATTTCCAAATGCAGCTCTAAATCAACAAGTTGTGAAAGTCCCATCCCTGGGAGTGTTAAAGGCCAGGCTGGATGGGGCTTTGAGCAACCTGGTGCAGTGGGAGGTGTCCCTGCCCATGGCAGGGGGTTGGAACTGGATGATCTTTAGGGCCCCTTCCAACTCTAACCATTCTATTATTCTAATCACAAATGAGTATCATTAGGTTAAAGGCCATATTTCATGTTGAAACAAAGATACCTTACTAAACAGGAAGGATGCATTGAAAATTCACTTTAATACATGTTTATTGGTGTCCTGCACTTTCAGTGTAGGAGGTTGGAGATGTAATAAAAAAGTTTCAAAATTTATTGATTCCATTTCATTTAGATCACTCTAAACAACCAGTGCTTTAGAGTTCAGAGAATTAACGTTTACCGTCCATTACAAGCAAAATTTTAATATTACGTTTTTCGAGTCTGCTTAGAACTCCTCTCTTTTAAAATTCTTCAGATACATTCCTCAAAGTAAACAATACATTTCAATTTGTGTCACAATCAACATTGATAAGGCCTTCTTAACCATTTTATACCACCTCCACTGTTACTTCATTGCAAAACACAATCTTGTTTCATACTATAAATATCCATCCATGCACAAAACACAGGGGCCAGAAGTTACACAGTAATATCTCATGTAGGCTTCCAAGACTTCCTTAACCCTCTGCAGGTTTATGGTACACTTAAAAAGATATCTTTAGACTTGGTCTACTTGGTCTTAAAATACAAATATACAATATCCATAAGCATAAAAAAGTAAAGCTAGATTGCCTTACCATTTGTTATGAACTGCTAAAATCTTATACATGTACAATATAGCATCATGCTGATTAATATACATATTAGTTAAATATATCAACCGATAATGGGGATGTGGCCAAGCTTTTTTGTTTTGTTCTCAAAAAGAAATTGTTCATATACAAGTAAAAACATTTTTAATTCAAATTCTTATGGAACACCTGAACCACGTAGAGATCTGTAAACTCTGCTGAGATATTCAGGGCAAACTGGGGCGGAACCTGTTGATTCACTTGAAAGGGAACACAACTCCTCACGGGCAAGGCCCAAGATACACTGTTCCCAAAAGAATGCAAATATACCAGCATTCACATTTGCAGGTTAAAAACTCTAATTTTTGCATTTTCCACCTCGGTTTATACTTTTTGTATCTATTCAACATCCTCCATCAGAAACAATTTGGTACCTTGACATTGCCATAGATTTTTCTAAACAAGTAGATATACAGTACAAAGTGTAGATAGTGAAACAAATAAGCACATATATACAGTCTTTGAAAGGCATTTTTGTGACCATTTTAGCAGTGTTTCTAGAAAACATTTAAGATAGTCACATTCTGCTGATACCACTGTATTGCAAACTGTCAAGCCACATTTCTTATATTAAACTTGTACTGCACTGTATATTGTACAACAGAAGAGAAAACGATCATTTTTAAGGTGTGACACGATGAAATAAAAAAACAACACTAGACTGAGTAAGGTAACCAGCACAGGGCTTCATTTTCCTGAGGTTTGTAAGAATCTTTTTAAACAACCGGAAAAAAAAAGAAAGAAAAAAAAATTAAAAAAAAAATCACAGTGACCAGGCTAAACTGCAAACATACTGTTAAGTTTTAAACATGCAGTTTAATCCTAAGTTCTATGCATGGTCGACTCAGTTGTGTACGTTCCCACCGATGTTTCCTCTAGATGACTCGCCACTGCATAATACTCGTATCTTTTCCGCCTGTAGAGATGAGATGGGTGTCTTCACACAGAAAATCTACATTAGTTACATGACTACTATGTCCACCGTAGACGTGGCTTGGAGCCTAGAAAACAGCACAGTAGTGAGAATATAAACTGTTATAAAAACATATCATCATAACATAACATTCATATGACAATGAAACCAAGGCATCGCATCATTCTCTTAAAGGATTTTAATATTAAATTAAATTTTAAATTTAATTGTAGTCTCAATCAACCTTAAGTGAATCCCTTAGGTTTATACATGTCCCATTCTTCCTTTTCTGTTCTGTTTTTCTTTTTTGTTTTCCATAAGAAAACAACATTCAATGCATTTGTGCAAGTACAAGAGCAAATGTTTTGGAAATACCTTACCCTAAACTGTGAACACGGATATGAGAAGAGATGTACTTTGCCAAAATCATCCCCCGTTGATAGCAGTTTTCTCCCATGTGATCGACAGACAGCGTTGATATCTGTTCCATCCGAACCTTCAGGCCATACACCTGAAACACAGAGGGAGTAATTAAACGTTTTTTATAATGGAAATAAGTGTGACAGTTTAAGTTTTTGTTAAAATATTAATAAAGGATTACTTGTTTAAAAAAGAAAACTGCAATTGAGTCAGTATATGTACTTCAGTACCACCGAAAGACCAGATACTAATGGAATATCAAACACATAAATGAATACTTCATTTCCTCCAGCCAACAAAGTGCTTTTTACTTTAAAGAATTCTGATGAATTATGGTCACATGGCTGAGCCTAAAAATGTTCACAGGGTTATGTAGAAAAATAAGTTACTGCTTTTATTTTCTCTTCTGCTTTTGTATGAGCTAATGTAATTTCTTCATACTATTCTAGTCTAAAAAGTAGACTAGAAGTCTAGTCTATGTATGATTCAACAAACTTTCTTCATATTAGTAAAGTCTAGAACTTACAAAACAAGAAATTATATAGTTTGAAGTGTTATTTAGCCAACAGATCATTCAAAGAGACACTGAAACTACTACAAATTTGGTTTGATGCTTTTGTTTTACTGTAAATAATTCTCCTCACTCTTCACCTATTCTACTCCTTGCTGTTCTTGCACAAAGTGGTGTTGGAAAATTAAACTGTGGACTCATCAGTTCAAGGGCCTAATCTCTGCACCCCATCTTTAAAGCCTCTGAATACTTGCCTGTAATAAATTGTAATGGTAATAAAATCCAATGAGTTATCGAATTTTTGGTTTGGTGGGTTTTTTTGTACGCAGTACTGTGGGCTTTTTTGGTTTGTTTTTTGTTTGTTTGGTTGTTTTTTTTTAAGGAATTTCTGGTTTTTATCTAATCCCTACTCAACAGAAATGATAGATAACTTTCAGAGACCACTGATGATACCAGTTATGTGTGTTCTGCCATTATGATTTGGCAAAAAAAACCCATTTGTGAACGTGTAGAATGAAGAGACACAGAGAAGCTGTTTCAAATTACTGCTTTGACAAAAAGGAGGCCGTGTGAACATCAAATGTTAGCTGAAAGGGGCAGGAGTCTTCTCAAGAGAAGCTGGAGATGACAAGCTACAATGATGAGCCCTAAAGAAAAGGATTTAAGAAAAAAGATGGCCATTTTGAAGTGGGGAAAGGATCATATCAGGGTTTTTCAGTGAAACTCTGTGCTCTTTCAAAATTCACTGCAATGCCTCGCAGACAGTTTTTCAGAATATGTAAACTGAATCCCCTTTGCTGAAAAATTAGTCCTTTTCTTTTTACCATCCTCTGCAGACATAGAAAGAGACCGTTTCCTTTCTCTCATTTGAAGATTGATGCCATGCTTTTTTCCTCCTCCTCTTCTCTGAAATTCATTCATCACATCTCTTGTCCCAGAACAATATTTAGACGTATAATTATTCTTGCTTGTCAGCATGTTATCTCTTGGTCCAACATGCAAAAACCAGAAGCAGCTACTCCAGCTGTGACTGAAGCAGATACTGATAAAAGAAGGATTACTTCACATTTTGGATGGCATCCTTTTCATTACACATCCCACTAATGCATCTGCCTTCCCTACAACAGCATAATGCTGTTGACTCCCATTCAGTTTGTAGGCAAGAGTTATCTGATCTTTCTGTGCAGATCTGCTCTCTTGCCTGCTCTCCTCTACTCTGTATTTGGACAAATGGGTTCTCCTCTCCAGGCGTGTAATCTCCTGTTTGTCTCTTGAATTGCCTCCTTTTTTCATACCATTCCTCTGTTTCTCAAGCCAGCTTACTAATAGTGCAGCTCTTTTGTCATCCACACTATAAATAAGTATATTCATACATGATGTGTACAGTCTTCTAGTCAGTTTTCAACCCAACCAGTCTGAGCTCTGCTTTGCTTGCACAGGTGTCAGGCTTTGCACAGCGCCTTAGATTTCTTCTGTCCCTGCCCCACACCGCAAGTACTAATTTTTCCAACAGAGGGCATGTGACAGGAAACTGATGGCTACACATCCAGCAGCACATGGCTCCTGCACAAACATACAGACCAGTAAGGTCCTTAAAGTCTTTGGTCCTTCACATGTACACATGCTTGTATAACTAAAACGTCCTTCATTGAACATATTTCTTTGTGTGCTGCTGATTTTCAGTTGAATTATCTGCAAGCATTTCCAAGCTGACTAATCTGTTCCCATGCTTGAAAAGACAGGTGTTCAACAGATCAATGTTCATTTTCCTTCCTGTGTTGATTATAGAATCATAGAATTGTCTGCATTGGAAGGAACCTTTAAGATCATTTATTCCAACCATCAACCTAACTCTGATTAAAAAAAAAAACCAACAAACAAACAAACCATCACTAAACCATGTCACTAAGCACTATGTCAACCCATCTTTTGAATACCTCCAGGGATGGTGCCTCAACCACTTCCCTGGGCAGCTCATTCCAATGCTTGATAACCCTCTCAGTGTAAAAATTTTTCCTAATATCCAATCTGAACCTCCCTGGCACAACTTGAGGCCATCTCCTCTTGTCCTACCACATGTGACTTGGGAGAAGAGACCAACCCCCACCTCTCTACACACTCCTCTCAGGTAGGAGGTTGATCTGTGAGTGCTATGCACACAATCTGTGATTTTTAGGTGGTTCTTCTAGAGTGAGAAAAAAACATCTCTAGTTTGTCAGCCAGTAACTACTGAAAAATCAATATATGATAAGCCTTGCGTCCTTGATGATGTGATTGCTGCTTCTGTGTCCAGTGGGGCAATCCCAGCAAGCATCTGAAGACTGTTCATACTGGCTGCTCTGAGGCCCCAAAGTACTGAACAGTAGAGTGACTTCTAACATTAGCAGACTGGTTTCCAATTTATAATTTATGAGCTTCTTCAATTTATTATTTTAGTGAGTATCTTTGCACTTTATCCTCTCCATGCTGGCTCTGAAGGCAAATAATTGATTCTGCAGATACCACATTCATTCTTCTCCATTTTTCCAATACTTTGCCTGTTCTCTGTGAGGTCCTGAAAATACATACTAATGGACTTGAGATTATGCTAACCAGTTGTTTTTACAGATACCACAAAGTTCATCACACTCAGATACTTTGAAAATACCTGACTTCTAACTACTTTCCAATCTACTCCGCTGAAAGCAGAGGCTTTACCCTTTCATTAGTGGCCATCAGGTTCTATTTAGTCTTCCAATAAAGACATTTTAAAAGTATCATTTTTTTTTAACACTTCAGCTTCACCTCTCCTCTTTGCAGAGCAGACCAATACTGTCATCAACCCCTTTTGTACTTGTCACAAGTATGCATTTATGTTTAGAATTTGTTTACATATCTCCTTGGTCCTCCAACAGCTACTTTCTGTATTTCTCTTCCTTGTAGGACTGGTCAAGAAGAGTTTAACCAAATTTGTGTCTTGCTGCCATTCCTGCCCATCTTTCCTCTGGGCTGGCAGTGTTTCTGCCCTTCATACCATCTAAGGAAATACCATGTCACTTTTTCTTTAACTTCAGAACTTCCCTAACAGGGTGTTGGATTTTTGCAGTTCACCTCCCTGAAGTCCATTATTTTTATTTTGTTGCTCTTTTTCCTTCCTTTACTACAGAACATACCTGCCTAATTCCACTGTCATTCCTCCACAAGCTGTGTTCACATTCTCAGTAAATTCTTTCCACCTATCCAGAATCAAATCTGGAAGAAACTCCCCTCTATTTCCTGTATCAAGAAGCTAGAGAATTTGCTGATTAACCACTGTACCAAATTCCTTTCCCAAAAGACACTGGAATAGTTAAAATCTCACATCCTCAGCAATTCCTGTGGTTCAACTGATTCTGTTAACTATTTTAAAAATTCTAATCATTTGATCTTTCTGGAAGGATGGGCAACAGTATAACCCTGGCAACATTAATTATTTTTTTAAAATCTATACTTATTACACATTATCTTTGTAACTAATCTCAGTCTGAACCTAACTGTATAGCTATGAATCAGCACTGTATATGGCACCATGTTCTCTCCTTGTACATTGCATATCCTTTCCAAGTAAGTTACATTATTTTACTTTAAAATTCCATTCGATGAACATCCTCACAAACTCTGTAACATTACTAAAAGTAGCAGCTATTTTTAATTATTCCTCATTCTTCTTGTTTTAGCTTACAATAGACCAGTTCAGCATGGAGGACTGTAAGTTTAAAAATGTACAGGCATTTTCCACAAGTTCCCCATTGGCCCACGGTCCATGATTTTGTTCCATAGTCCAGCTCCAAAAGCTGATCTGTTGCAAGGGGGGAGAGAAACCCTTCTGTGTCATGCTCCTCTGCTATGACTCTCTGTGCACCAGAAGCATCCTCATATTCTAATAGCACTATGTATTCCATGAATCCAAATTATAAAGTAAGGAATACTCAAAGTATTTCTCATCTCAGAATACTTGAACGTGATAAATGCAAAGACCTTGTAGCTCTGTAACTGTGCGCCAGGTATACTCAAATCCCAGGAACACGTTAGTAGTTCTAAGGTCTATGAGGGCCTTCGTCCCTCATGAGAAACACATTATCTCAACATGCAGCCTGTCTTCTAGGATTTCATCCTTTTACTAAATCTGCATGTGGTGATACCCAGGCACTGCTTGTCAGTTAAATTGTACAAAATTTGAATATGTCTTTCCAGCATATTGCTACTGCCATCCCATTTATAGGCTCTAAAAACATGTCCTCTCTGGCTGCCTTCAAACATATCACTGCATATATTCTACTCCAAACATGGGTGAAAATCTTCCTTGCTTACTGCTTATACTAAACTAGACTCTTCTCTGAACTTCTACCATGGCTTCCTATTTTACCTTGAAGACTCAAGAATTTGAAGCTTCTTATACTCAGCTTTTGTAAAGATCTGTCTGGTTCTGCATGCGTTATGGAATGAGTACAAAGCTTTGGAGTACACTGGGGAAAGCAGCTTCTTCAAAACTGATCGAAGAGAAGTCCCATGAAAACAAACCACCCTGGTTTTGCTAAATTTTTAGTCTTTCTTCTTTCATTCCTTTCACCTAATTTAATTGCTACACATTGTATCAAAATACATTACAAGTACTTAATGAGGGCAACTGCTACCCATTTTGTGTTTGCACAGTAAAGGGATTAGGCCCAGTAGCTGCGTAAATAAGCAATAGTTCTACAGAACTGGTACCTTAAATTAAAAATGATGAGAAGCAGCTCTAGTGTGACAGGAAGGGCAGCGTGTGATTTTTTCCTTGTCTCTCATTTATGTTGCAATTTAATATTTATACTTGAAGCTAGCAAGAATATTAAATCAGAGTTTTTTTGGATTGAAATAAGAGGACAGATTGTAATAAAAATGGTATAACAGAAGTTCCGTATTTTTCCCTGAAATATGAATAGTCATGTTTCATAAGAAAAAGTTGGCAATCCAAGTGTTTGTTAATAACAAGAATGTTAAAAGCTTGTAAGAGGAAAGACACTTACCGAAAACATGGAACCCTAAAGTACAGGTGTATGTGGCCCATTCTATATCTCTGGTTGTTTCAACACTCACGACTTGTTTACAAGATGAGGGGATCCCTACAAAAGAAAAAACAAAACAAAAAAACAAACACAAGATAACACTTCAATTTCTCAAATTGTATAGATTTTTGATTGTACCAGATGAATTAAAACATATGGTCTATCTTGGCAGTTATACGGTCTCATTTAAATTTTAAATCCACGTTAAACTGCCTGAACTTTGCACAAAAGGACTAAACACAATTCTTACTCACAGTATAATATTTCATAGTCTCCTGAATTAGACACAAGATATTGTGAATTAACAGACCAATCCAGATGAGTAATGAAGCTGGAATGACCCTACAAAGAGAAAAATATTGTATTAACTGCACTAACAGTATCTCTTAATGTCACAGTTTTAACACAGTGCCACATTTTTAATATTGAACCCAGAGTTAAAAAAGGTTACTTACAGAACACTTCCCAATTCTAGTGTACTTTCTTCCATTTTCGCTTACGCCATATATATAAATACAGTTGTCATGGGAACCTATTGCCAAGAAGTTTCCATCTGTAAACACAAAAGTGAACAGTAAGTAGTCCTGTAAGAACGAACTTGGGCTAATTTTGAAAAGTTATTGTTCTAACTGTTCTTAAAGACCCTGATCCTATAAAGTGGAAAAATAAAACTCTATTCAGTCGCATATTGATTCACGTTTCAAGATTACAAACCAGCAAGTTTATATAGCAAATATTACTGTTAAAAACACATGACACTTCTGGAAGCAGCTACAGTCCATTTAGGGCTAACCTGATTGCAACAACCTGCTCAGTTACGTCATCCTTGGTTTTTTCCTTCCCAGTGAAACCATATTGAACATGTGGGGGAGGGAAAACCAGACTATAAGACACCACCCATTCAGTGTTTCACAGCGTATTTATTTTCAACTTCAGTAAGTCAAGTGGGAAATTATTTTAAACCAAACCAAACCCCAAATTTAATAATAATAAAAGCAGCTACGCTTTTTTCTTATTTTTTTTAACCAGTAAATAAACACTCTCAAACCTGGTGAGTAACGCATTACGGACAGCTGTTCATTTCCATCTGTGTGTACAGTGACCAAGTCTTTTGTTTCTGTGTCAAACACAAACCACCTGTTGTAAATACAGAAAGAGGCCAATAAATCATTCCACAATGAAGTTAAATCTACTGCAATCTTGACCAACTTTTCTTCTGTCAAAATAGCATAAGTTTTACACCAAGAGAAGAAAAACAGCAACTGCTACTTTGTTTGCTTTATTTTTACTTCAACACAAGGATAGTTTCTTTCCCATGATTTTTAACCAGAAAAAGGATGAGTTGTTGACCCTGATAACAATCTTCAGATTTTACTGTATTTCATTATGGCACACATTAGAATAAAGTAGGCATTACATATAATGACCCTTGTCCTTTAATGACCCTCCTTCTATGCTATGCTGATGCTTAAATTAAACCACAGAGCAAAGGAAAACAGACACAAGAGTCAGGATCATCCTCTTTTGATAGAAGGATTAGCTTTACTTATTAATTTATTTTAAGTTCATTTATTAAATTTTATTAGATTTTCTTTTTAAAATTAATTTTAATAGCAATAAAATTAATTTGTGGAAACATGTAGAAAAGGCAAAGATAAAATTTGCATTTTGATACTTGCATCAAATAATTAAAGACAAACTAAAGATTCCTCTCAAAGCTTCTCCTTTTGATTTACTTTATTTAGTAAACAAAAATTTAGTAAGTGAAGTAAATCCTTTACTTGGTAATGATGTACAATCCAAAATGATCTTGGTTCATAGCCTATAAGCATTCTGTATGTCCCCAGTTAAGTGGAACTGTTTTCAATAGTAACAGCAAAGTCTGCCCTCAAGTGACATTAAATGAGAGGATGAAATTACAGCAAAGGCACTCCTTCCTCTTAAGGCAGGTTAAACCCAGGGTCTGCCCCTGGTGTACTACATGACTAAGGGCTCAGTCTGCCCTGTAAAGTGGAGATACTTCTTTTCGCTCTTGTTTTGTCTGTCTTTCTTTGTACCTCACACTCTTCAGGCAGAACAAGTCTCTCGGTATGCGTTTTTGCACTATGTCTAGCACCGTGGAACATTTGCCAAATTTTCCTTAAAGCCTCTTGTTGTCAGTGTACTACAGAAAATAAAGCACTTACTAAATTTTCCAATGAACAATATTTTTCTATGTGATTCCCTCTATGCTGCCCTACAAGCCTCAGAGAAGATCTCTGCACGCATCTGCAAAGTTAACCTGTTATCTCAAACTCCTCCTTTAGCCTCTCCCTGGCCACAATGGGCGCAAAGTTTTACCATTTAGGTCACTGGTCTGGTGACAGGATCTCCCACGCACAGTCTCACTGCTGACCTAGACTTCCTCCCCTATCCAAATCCATCTCCTTCCACTGATCTTAGACTGCTGCTCTCTCTCCAAGGGCTGAAACCAGCTCTAAATGCTGTGTTTGTGCAACACTCAGCAAACATGGGGGAATGGCCCAAGATTAGGGTTTCTGGAAAAATCATGTAGTGTTTGTTGGTGGCCAAGGCGTAGCTCTGAGCATCTTACCTTCCGGTCAGCGTCCCTACTGCAACAACAGATGCTGAAGGATGAAAACCTGAAGACTGTGCTGGATCCTAAAACATTTCAAAAGGAAACACACTTTTTTTTACCAGCTTATAACAGAAACACAGTTCAATTATCCACCTCGGGAACAGAGCAAGTCTCCCTTGTTGGTTTTTTATGGTGTTTGGTTTCTTTTATATCTAAACTACAGGGGGGAAAGTGCATTTTTAACTGATTGAAATATTACCCAACAGACTTTTTTCCACCTCTATACAAGACCACTGTTTTCTTTTCTTCACTATCTAAAAATAATGTGGCAAGTGATTTCATAACAATAACATTGGCAAAGGCAGCTTTTCAGCAAATCACAAACAAGAGATAAAAATGACTTATTAAATTAGAGCTGACCTAAGAATTAAGCCTCAAAGCTGCAGTTTACACACGGTCTAAAGTACCTAGTTCTACAAAAGGTAGGTCTCAGTTTGCATGGAGGGGTAAAGCCTGATTTCTACACAAACCAACACCTTTTCCAGTACCTGCTGGGTGAATCTTAGTGGGAGATTAAGGGCATAAAGTGGGTTTCTAATTTTGATATGCAATTTTAAAACATTTTACTCTGTATAATGTATCATTATGGAGAAAGGTAGAAATGCTGTATTTCTCTTGCAATTTAAACATATTCCTAAAAATCACAGTAAGCATTTTCTTTCTAATACTTGTTCAGTTACAAAGAATGGGCTCAAGAACTCTTTAGGTTATAGAAAGAGGTCTCAAAATAAGTAGCTTAAATTTTTCTAATACCTGCCAAAAATAAATTTACAAAGTAAACAGAAATAAATCCAGTAACATCTCACAAAAATGCTTATATCCTTGATTTTCTATATTCTAAAATAGTATCATATTGCAGGCATTTTAGTAAATCTGTTTATATTTTTATCAATTTGTAATCACTAGCCCTAGAGCCTGTGTGTAAGGGATGTATTCATGGATTTTAAACAAGTGATTACTTTAAAAGACATTACTAACTCTAAAGAAATTTCAGAGAATTCTTGAGATGCAGGATTTCTATACGCAGGTTCTAAATCCCTACAGGAGTCCAGAAAGGAAAACTTGTTGATTTTTTAAAGTATAATTTCATAGTAAATGCCAAAATATTCTCCTGAATAAACCAGAAGTTCAAACAGTGAATTTAATCTGAGTAGTAATTGGTACTATAATTACATTAAAAAGCTTTTACATAGATCTCTATGATAAAACCAGGTTAACATGAAGTGATTTCTTTACTCTAGATAACCAGTTGCTGATTTATGAGACAGCCTCAGATATTTGAAGTGGTTAATAAGGAGATTATTGTCAAGATGGATAATAGAAATCTTGGCTTAATGAAGTGGTGTGCACTTGGAGGGGAAAAAAAATAAATTGGAGTCTAGTTTAGTAGTCCTTCTGCTGTTGCCATTGACATTTTCAAAAGAATCCAGGTAAAGAAAGCAGTTTCTTAAACATCTTAATAGCAACATTTCTTAGAGAGTGTCTTATATTTGAAAAAACACAGCTAAATTGAAATTCACCATAAGTCATCATCAGCTACATTCCAGTTCTTTTTCCAGAGGACTCAAAGAACAAAAGAGTGGAAATTATGTCCTTTTTCAGTTTATGATTTCTTTCATAACCTTATCTCTGAGATAGCAGCTTTTGTAATTAATCGATTTGTTCCTATTCCCCTTATTGTACTTATCTCCACTAATAATGTTTCACTATCAACCCAAACTTCTAAATGCTCTCTTCTTTAGACTCCAATAGAGAAAAGTACCAAATTTTGCACTTCTCTTCATGACTATAGGCCATCCTCATTGCATCGTTCCTGTAATGAGTGAGTAAAGTGAGTAAAGACTCACACTAGTACCTGCAATCGAATTACACCATGATTCTTTTTTCACAAGAAAGAAGAAATTTATTAGGAAAGTGTCAAGAATGGTACCAATTATTTTACTTTCCACTTCAGGGTATTTATAAGAGACTAGCACAAAAGCAGTTGTGCACCATTGCTAAATAATCATAGAATCCTAGAATGGTTAGAGTTGGAAGGGACCTTAAAGATCATCAAGTTCCAAACCACCTACCACAGGCCGGGACACCTCCCACTAGACAAGGTTGCTCAAAGCCCCATCCAGCCTGGCCTTGAACACTTCCAGAGATGGGGTATCCACAGCTTCTCTGGGCAAAAAATCAAATTAAGTGTCCACAAACAACTACAATAAAGATCAAAAGGTCTATGTACAAGTAGTCAGTTGTGTTGTTGTCCGAGTTTCTCTGAATTGCGTGTGGATTTCTGCTATCCAGTGCGTTTATATTTCCTACCACACAATCCAGCACACCGCAACTGTGATAGCAAAATAAAATTGGTTTTATAACTGCTCACTGCTTCTTAAAAATACGTTTTATTGTTGAAGTTCATAGCCTAAACACACTGGTATTTATCTGATCTTGCATTTGGCTTCTTGGTACCAGTTCAAGAGATTTGCAAGCGCAGGAAGATTTTGGTGCTTCTCGAGGATTGACCATTCCCCTGAGGCCAAGCACAGTACTCCTACAGACTGAAGGGGAGAGAGCTTATTTTTAAATCCCAATCATACTAACATATCTTAACCCCTAAAATGATCAGAAGGTAGGAAAATGCAATTATCTACTTGCTTCTCAGGCCAAACCCTTGGTCTAAGTGATTTCCATTTTTTTAGATTAAAAGAAATACTGATATTTTCCTGTCTTTTAATTTGTTATACTACAGGCCAATCTGTCTTTATAATCAAGGCACTGAACTGTGAAAATACAGCTCCACCTCTGGGGCAGTGGAACTGTCGATTTGGTCTTTCCAACTAATTTACAAGTCAAATAAAATATGGACCTCAGAACATATGTCCTTGGTTAGACAGAATAAATTTCAATTTCCACATCTGCTTGAGGGTAGAAAGGCTCCACATGGGGATCTGGACAGGCTGGATCGATGGGCTGAGCCCAACGGGACAAGGTTCAACGAGGCCAAGTGCCAGGTCCTGCACTTGGGTCACAACAACCCCACGCATCACCACAGGCTTGGGGAAGAGTGGCTGGGGTCATCAGTCAGCTGAGCAGGAGCCAGCAGTGTGCCCAGGTGGCCAAAAAGGCTAGAAGCATCCTAGCCTGTATCAGGAACAGTGTGGCGAGTAAGACTCTGGAGGTGATTGTCCCCCTGGATGCAGCACTGGTGAGGCCCCACCTTGAGTGTTGTGTCCTCTTTTGGGCTCCTTGCCACAAAATGACTTTGGGGTGCTGGAGCGGGTCCAGGAAAGGGCAATGAAGCTGATGAGTGGTCTAGAAAACAAGTCTTATGAGGAGAGGCTAAGGAAGCTGGAGTTGGTCAGCCTGGAGAAAAGGAGGCTGAGGGGAGACCTTATTGTTCTCTACAACTACCTGAAAAGAGGGTGTAGAGAGGCTGGGGTCAGTCTCTTCTCCCGAGTCACAGGTGACAGGACAAGAGGAAATGGCCTCAAGTTGCACCAGGGGAGGTTCAGATTGGAGATTAGGAAAAATGCTGACACTGAAAGGGTTATCAAGCATTGGAATGGGCTGCCCAGGGAGGTGGTTGAGGCACCATCTGTGAAGGGATTCAAAAAACAGGTTGACATAGTGCTTAGTAACTGGGTCTAGCGATGGGTCAGGTTTTTTTGTTGTTGTTGTTGGGGTTTTTTTTAATCAGAGTTAGGTTGATAGTTGGACTAGATGATCTTAAAGGTCCCTTCCA
>VZRU01019174.1:0-23693 GCA_013398155.1 Pedionomus torquatus | reverse complement strand
AAGCATCCTAGCCTGTATCAGGAACAGTGTGGCGAGTAAGACTCTGGAGGTGATTGTCCCCCTGGATGCAGCACTGGTGAGGCCCCACCTTGAGTGTTGTGTCCTCTTTTGGGCTCCTTGCCACAAAATGACTTTGGGGTGCTGGAGCGGGTCCAGGAAAGGGCAATGAAGCTGATGAGTGGTCTAGAAAACAAGTCTTATGAGGAGAGGCTAAGGAAGCTGGAGTTGGTCAGCCTGGAGAAAAGGAGGCTGAGGGGAGACCTTATTGTTCTCTACAACTACCTGAAAAGAGGGTGTAGAGAGGCTGGGGTCAGTCTCTTCTCCCGAGTCACAGGTGACAGGACAAGAGGAAATGGCCTCAAGTTGCACCAGGGGAGGTTCAGATTGGAGATTAGGAAAAATGCTGACACTGAAAAGGGTATCAAGCATTGGAAGGGGATNATCTGTGAAGGGATTCAAAAAACAGGTTGACATAGTGCTTAGTAACTGGGTCTAGCGATGGGTCAGGTTTTTTTGTTGTTGTTGTTGGGGTTTTTTTTAATCAGAGTTAGGTTGATAGTTGGACTAGATGATCTTAAAGGTCCCTTCCAACCTATTCCACAATTCTATGATTCATCAAGCAAGGATGATTTAACAAGTGCATACAACTGGAGCAGGGTACTTGAGAGACAGCTTGGCAAATGCAATTCTCTTAAGCAATCTTAAGACTGTTTCAGTCTGACCCCCCAGCCTACACTTCCTGCAGATGCACTGTATTCAGTAAGTGTTAACAACCTGCTCTAAGCTGAAGTGTTATGTAGGCCTGAAAATGAACAATTGTTTTATGAAAAAGCATTGCGTAATTAAAATCTTCAAAACTACCTGTAAACTAATCAAGGATTGTTTACTGCATCACATGAAAAGCCTTTTTGTCAGCGACATGCAGGTAGGTCATCTGTTAAGTTACTGGCTATGATTTCATTTGCGAACCTGTGGATTTGATATGTATGTACCCTCAGTCCTGGTTTCTTTCTCCTGAAGTAATTTTTTGGATTTTTCCACTGTACAGAGGGCAGATAAGAAAGTAAACTGTTTACTGTGATCAGTGCTTGTATCTTAAAAAAATAATGTTCTCACACCTATTAAAAAAATGTAAACAGCAAGAAGACTGAAACAAAATATGTGACAGTGGCATTTCAAAATAAAGAGATAAAAGCATCTTCACTGTCTCTAGCAGATAAGCCAATGTCTTTTTATGGATAAATATTTAGAAATGTAATCAAGTGTCAACAAACATACACTAAAACCTCAGTTCCTCGTGATGCATGTAGACAAGATCACGTGGCACCACAAAGCCATTTGGAGCCTGCAGATGCACAATTGAGTGTCTAACCCCTAAACACTAAGTTTCATAGCTGACACAGGAAGCGAAACTCTAAAAAACAAATTTGTTTATTTGTGAATAGGATGTATGAGACCACTATTAAATTAGAGAACATAAATTAAAAAGGACAATTAAAGTATTTTCCTTCTGAATTCTGACTATCATGCTTGGGATAGTGGTAGTACTAGTAGTGATCCTGATCAGAAATACTTTTAAATTATAAATTCCTAGTAAAAAACATATGTCAACAACATTGTACACTTCTCTAGGATACAACATAGAGATCAGTATAACCGAGGGTTTTAAATTTTTGGTTTTAAGGGTTTTACATCCATTTTCTGAAAGATAAATCTTACGACTATCACACTTTTTTTTCTGAAGTTAATACTTTAAGGTATTTTTAATCAATAATCTTATGAAAAAGCCAAATTACTTGAGAAGTTCTATAAGAGGAGTAGAATTATGTTTAATAAATTTATACCTCTATAATCTTGCTCCAAACAGGACGATGAGTTGTAGCATCCCAGAGGGTAATGTGTTTGTCATGTCCACAAGTGAAGAACTGAGGTTTAGAGGAATGGACTGCAAGTCCCCAAAGCTCATCAGTGTGACCCTACACAAGCAGAAATGTTTCTTGACAAGAAGGACAGCACCATCAAAATTAAACATGTTTAAAACAGGATTAAAATGACCAAGCTATACATTAAAGCATTAGAAAGGTACATTGGCTTAGATGCATAATGTTATTTATTGCCAAAAGTCCTGAAATAATAAATCGAATGCATATTACCTACTTAGAAATATTCTTGTAAGGCAACAGCTTACCTGGGTAATTGGGAAAAAATCTCCTGATAGCGTGCCCTGTAGGACAAAGTTTCTAGTGGTTCCTATTAATACAACATCCCCTTTTCCTTCTGCTACTGTTCTTATTGGACCAAACTGCTCTGGAATCTATGGGCATAAAAAACAGATAACTCAGACAATATGTCAAGCACTGCTATTTTAAAGACACGTGGCCTAGGAAATGCATTTTAATAAATGTTGCAAAGAGAAGAAATGAATTGGATGAATATACATGCCTGACTTTCAAAAGTTTATAACAAGTTGCATTAGTTCAGTAGTTGTCTTTATAACACTACAAGAAAAGGCATTTTTATCTACAGAACATTCTGTTTAGACAGATAAACCAAGTATTTCAACAAACAGAAAAGTCTCCTTCATGCCGTGTTAACTCAATCATCATTTAATTGCAGTTGTAATATCAGACTAAGTGTTGCTACTCAGAGATAACGTCAGGATTTGTATGACTAGTACTTTCCTTCAAGGAATGTTGCTTTAATTGCAGCCTAGGTTCTGAAAGTGTCGGTGCAAATCTCCAATACAAAGTTCAAGGGAAGATGTAAAATTTAAAATAACAAGGAATACCATGGTACGAACAAATAAAAGATAAAGAAGGGTGTCATGGTTAAAAACAGTACAAGCATGTACCTTGTGCTGTGGTAAAAACTGAATTACCAAAAAAAAAAAAGCCATTCCAGTTGCATATATATGTGCAGCATTTAATAATATATAGTAGAGTTCAGACCCCTCAGAGTTTAATGTTGATTCTTCTCTCACATTCAGTATGTAAATAGTCATGTGGTTGTGTTCTGCTTTAATCTTTTAAATTCCTACATAGCAACTGAATTCATTTTGAGAATTTTATTTAAAAAAATAAAAGCCCAACAAAACCCAATGCTAATCAGGGAAAAAAAAAATGTAAGTACTAAAAGCCCTCAAACCCCCTCACATCATTTTGGAAATGAGGAAAGCACAATGACATTTTAATATTGCAATACTCCAAACAAAAAATGACCTTACATTATTAAAGAAAGGAAGAAATAAAATGAAAAAGTGTGGATACAAGATCTGTTTTCTGGTTGTGACAGATCTTAAGAAGGATATATTATGTTAATGAATAGGCTGTCACAGGAATGACCTGATGACTCAGATGATGTTACATTTTACCATTGATTTGCTTTCCCACAGAATATACAACCATAAGAAAAAGAATTATTTTAAAAGTTCTGTTCAGAGGGCAGCTAAAACTTCATTTGGAATAGCAGAGTCATTTTGAGTAAGGTGATACCACCTCAGTTTTGTGAAGTTTTTGGTAATTTCCATTCCAAGATATCAGCTTTCGGTCTTTTCCTCCACCTGATACTAGTGTGCCATCTCGCAGCATACACAACGCAAATATTCCTCCTTCGTGTGCCCCCTGAACTGCGTGGCTTATTCTGTTGGTACCTCCAGAGATAAAAACAAAACAAAACAAAACAAAACAAGAAGATATTACTAGTTAAATACTCGGCTTCCCCCAGGGTTTTTGTTGTTTTTTTCCTCCATTTCTCCACTGCCTGTCAAGGGTTATATTTAAACAATAGTAATGGCAGACACAGAATGTTGTACAAAAATGCTCAGCCCCACAGAAGAGGCTGATTTTGTACATCTTAAGAACATATTCTCCCTCATTTCAAAAATGAAGAGTATGCATACTCACTCAGCCTAGTTCAAACAAAGTAAAATAGGTTTGTTTAAAACTTTCCAGGGGGCTTGAGCTAAACCTTTGGACATCATGTTTGTCCTACAGTAGCACTACGCACCTTATCAACAAAGAAACCATGACCCGATCACTTGTGATTCTCCAGACATCGGACTTGCAACAAAACCTGACTAAGCTAGACATCTCTGCACACGTGGCAGAAGGTGCTGAATCATTCTCCGAAAGAGCCTGTACTTCTTTACTGATGAACTTTGCTTGCTCAAGTGACTTCTTAGACTCAAAACACCTTCTAAACAACCAGATTGGATCAAGTATCTCTAATTTGATGAACCATTACTACTATGAAGTATAAAGAAATGATTACTAGGGATTCTACTACTGAAATATGCAGCTTACATCAAAGATTGCCTAAATTTAGCACAAGCGAGGGGCCGATTGAAGTTAAGAAGAAACAACTGTTTTTTCCTTTATAAAGCCTGCATCTATGCAGGCTATCATTAAAAGCAATTGCTATTAAGAGGTGAATTTGCTAAGGGTGCTCCCAACTGGTGGAAGCAGCCCTCTCTTGAACACAGAGCTCCAAGTCAAAATTAGTAAAGACACAGAAAGTGCACTGTATGAAGACAGAAAAGCAAGAACGACATTTTTCTCCATCCCAAAAGAACTGGCAGAGGTGCACCTCTGCAGAACACAAAGAATTCTCTTTTATTCCTGGGAGAAATGGCAGAGGAAGCTGCTTGCAGTCAAGGCAGAAATTAGTCTACTGGTATGAAGGTAAACTGAGCCCTGAACACCACACTGACCATGCCAGAAGCTGCCTCTATCTCCCTTCTCTGTTGGCAGTCCCAAATAACAACCAAGAACAGGGAGAAGATAGGACTATGGAATTTCTAAACTGTGTTTGGGAGGAAACGGATTCAAGATTCTTGCTTTAAACTGTCATAGGAAAAAGGGAAATAAGAGAGAAGCTGAGTTACAAGCACTGTATCTACACCCTTCCTCAACAGTAGTGTGATGGTCAAAAGCACAAGGGGATAAGTAGCTGATAACCCTTAGATGAAAAACAAGTCTACAAAATCAGCTCGGTGAGGCTCAGCTGTGTAACTGGTTCACTGTGTTGCTTCTAGGGCCTTGGGAGAAGGCACTGAGTAAATAAGAAGAAGCTGTCATCCATACCCCTTCTTCCTTTACTAATAAGGCCTCCTTTAGGGGATTCTCATAATTCCTATGCATGGAATCTCACAAACTAAGTAAAGGCTCAGGATGTTGCTGCTGTTTGCCTTCTGGCAAGCATTGCCTTCTGCTGCCTGCCCCAAAAAGAAGCCTTTTCTTACTAGAAAGAGCTTTTTAAGAAGTTTGTCCTATCCATCTGTTCTTTTGAAATAAAGCTGAGGAATTCAATTAGATCTGCATATATTTTATCTTGATTTCCTAGAAAAACAAATACAGCTATTTGTTGTGTTTTTAGAAGCGTATGTCAATAGGCATAATTTTTGCAAACATCACAGAGTGACAGTATGGGAGACTGGAGATCATCAGTTACATTAATATTGTTTTTTACTAAGGAAAAGAACTTTTCCTGCCATTCCTTCCATCAGTTGAAGCCATACACACAGGTATAGCTGTATGATTAAACATTTGACCATAGGGAACACATTCTATAGAACTTTGTGTTCTAGCAGTCAGGTATATGTTCTTTAGATGCCCATAGAGAAGAATCCAGACATAATCTGCTGGATTGGTCTTGGCAAAGAACTCAAGACAAAATTTATTCTTAAAATGAGGCTACACTCAAGTAAAGAAATCAGTCTGAAATTAGTAGTGAAACTTTAATGTAAAAATCTTGTCTTACCTTTCCCCCAAACCAAAATGTTTCCACTTGAGTCTCCTGTAATAGTATCGCCGTTTCCAGAAAAGGTCACACACAGGACAAACTTTGGCTTCTCTTGTTTCTGTGTAGTTATAAAAAATACACACTCACAGCAACACACAACCCATTCATGTTAACTGTATGCATTTGAGTAATTTAGTTTAGTCCTGTACTGTTCCGTTATTGTTTAAATGTCTATACAGGAGTTAAACACATTCCTACAGTCTAAACAGTTAATCTGTGCAAGGGCAAAAGACGCATCAGCTGAGGTTGGGGGCCTAATCCTGCGCCCTTTAATTACAAGTTGTGGAGAGAACGAGTGGGAAGACTTGCCAACTTTTAGCATAAGACCAGGAATGCTCTGAGATAAACCAAATCCCCCAGCTCCCGCATAATCCCAAAGGCTTTATGTATTTAGAAAGGGCTGCAGATGCAAACAGGCTTTATTACTGCAGTTTTTAACTCCAAAGTTTCTAGGAGAAATGTATTACTAGAGAGTTTCACTGCAATGTAAGAATTAAGGAATCACATCTGGAAAAAATCCTGATGTTCAGTGGTGGAAATGTTGCTTTGAAACCCTGCATTTAAAATAGTCACAGCAATAAAATAGTGATATATATATGGGAAAAAAATAATAATCACTAGCTATAGCTTCCAAGGACATTATTACTATGTTTGTTGATGACCAGTGTGCATGGCCTTTTTCTCCCTCAAACTACAAATGTTCTCAATGAGGGCCACCACGATTTTCCATCTGCAACAACCATCGAAAGTAACAGAGGCAGAAATCTGCCCAAGTAGCTTAAAAGTTAAAAATGAATGAAAAACACAATGTAACAAAATTTAAATGGCCACTGCATTACAAAACTCCATTGTGGAAGTTTTACCCATGGAGAAGTTCTTTGTGTCACACCCAAGTTTCTGCAAAATATCCAGTTTAATTATGATCAGTTGTTTTGATTTACTCAAACCTTATAAAACCTTACTTCTATATGACTGTACCATCACTATAAACATAACATTAAGGAAAAATTTTCTTTTACCTCAAATAATCCTTGCTTTTTAATAAGGGAATTCCCTTCCAGTGTCCAAAAAGAAAGGTGTGATTTTCCACAAGTAACTATTATATTTGTATCAGTAGGGTGAAAATCTGCAGCAAATACAGCCTCATTAGAGCACTTGGAAGGAAAAGAGAAAAACATTGTATCAAAATTTAAAATTCAAAGTAAATGAAACAATATGACATGGTTCTCTAGTGAGACAAACTGATCAACTCCTTATATAAGCAACATTCTGAACTATACATTTATTAATGTAGTCTGGAATACTTTGGTAAAATAGTTCAAAGTCAAGAGGTTTTATGTTTTTATGAGTTAGTATCAAGAGATACTAACCATGTCAGATAATGAGAAGTTCTACACAAAAGATTAGTTTAAGACATTTCTTTTCTGCATGTACTTCTGTCATTGCTGCCTAGCCTTTTCTAATCAATTCTAGAATGACAACAATAGCAAAATTAAAAAAAGAAAGGAAAAAAAAAATGTTATTGGGATAATTTTACTCAAGAGAAAGAAAAAAAATTCTCTTTCTTCTTGTTCTTTACCTTTTATAACATGAAAGTGTTAAAAAGGCATAAGAGGTTAAATAGGGAAAGATATTTAATGACAAGAAATCCAGATTTACATACAAGCAAGCAGTACAAAATATCTTATTGCCACACCTTGACATCTGCCAGCTTTTCCTCTTTCTGCCAGTCCCACACAGAAAGCACATGGTCGTTTGAGTCATCCACAGAGCAGAGGCTACTTCCTCCATTCTGAGGGAAAACATGGAAAAATATTAATGCGTCCTCAACCCAACATTAGAAACATAAATACACATTCAAAATAATTAAATACTTCTGTGCAGATGAAAGTGAAATATTTACACGTTAACTGTTATGTTTTTATTTATCCTATCTCACGAAATACAATAATTCTTAGGATCATTAAGAAATAGAACTAAAAAGGGATCTAGTAGAGGAATTCATGCAAACTGCAGACAAACAGACTGTGTCAGGCATTTAGCAGGTACCTCTCTTTAAATATTCAGTGACTGAAATTCCAAACTACACATCATTATCTATTAAGAAAGCTTTTTCTGAGCTTCTTTCTTTACAGTTTAAGACAACTACTCCTTGTCAGATCTGCTATGGACACAGGGAACAACTTTACTCTTCATACAGGAATAATGGATGCAAATCAGGCAACATAGTGACAAATTAGAAAACAACTTATTCCTGGCAGGTGTCTTTTTTAGAGTTATGTCTTCTATCAGTCTTTTCTAATTTTAATGACCCTAACTCCCTAAGACAAAATGTCCTTCTTCATGCATTGTATTTCCTAGACGTCCAGTCAGTACTTGTTATTTCTGATGTGTGAATCCAAAGACTGGAAGGAGAAGCTCCAATTGAGACTCCACCTGAGCTGAGGGGAGATGACCAACATCTATCTGACTAATGATGGTCATAGCTGTACAACCATCAGGTCTTTTTCCAAACAGGAGCTATCTGGAAGGTAGCTTTTGGACCATTTTTTCCAATCTTTGGTGTTCATTCCTATCCATATGTCTACAGTGGAATAAACCAAAAAGAAATGTCTAATTGCTTCCCAACCCATTCAAATATGATTTTTGTATCCTGTTGCCCTGACATCAGCTGTATTAGCTTTGCAGATGAGCTTGCTGGAACAGTTTGTGGCCACTCCTTTGGCATCAACACTGACACAAGCAGTCCTTCCTCTGCCACCCAGAGCTCAGCTGCTTGTTGCTGCCTTGTGATCTGAGCCACTGCCAATATCTGGACTATCACAGAGTGAGCCTCTTTGGGGAATGGGTCTAGTTTTGGAGGGAAAAAAGGCCCAAGCAAACTCTGTTTCATTTTGTGTGTATATAAGGTTGGTTAGTTGGTTTCCTGATGAATCAGATCCCTAATACACAACTCAAGCACAGCTCCAAAAATAACCATGCCAGCACAACTCATGAGGTGGGACAGGAGTGGGACTAAGTAGCCTGAGGAGAAGACTATCTAAATTGAGGTAAGCAGTACTGCTATGAGATGGGAAGTGATGCTTGAGACAGACCAAGCTATGACTGCGAAATCACAGCACAAAGCAAATGCATTAAACCTTTTCTTATGGCATCTGCCAATAGCAATCCTTTATTACTAAGTCTATATTTCTTCTTCCAGCAAGACACTTACAGAGTATTTTCTTGCTATTTACTTTATCTTTCAAAAGTGATCTTGACCTGTGCTTTCATTTGTATTCTTAACCAGCTCTCCCAATTCACTCCGCTTTTCTACTTTCTATAAAATATTGTCAACAAGAGATTTCAAGTACTCTTGGAAATTTTCACTAAAGTATGTTTTACCTGTATAATACACAGTTTAGTCCTCTCCTCTTTAAAAATGCTGCCAAGATAAACTGACAGCACCACATACACCGCTTATGGATCCTGTTCTGCATGGGGGGTTTCCAGAGGGTGCCTAGCAGGTTACAAACTCAATTTTTATGTGGGACTTGAAAGCCATCTATGTCTTTTTGGCTTGTTACCTCCCTGATAGAGTAGGGTTCAAAGAATGGTGCCAAGAGGCTAGCAACAGGATTCTAATTCTTTACAATCCTTTATCCATATCCTTTGTTACTTTCAAGCAAAAGATTCTGCTTCTCCTTTGGGAACTCTAATTTCTAAACCCAAAATCAGAGGTACAGGCCATTGCAAAGTTTTTCTTTAGTCATTCTTTGACACAATATAGGACTGTTATGAGAACAACTCTTTTACCTAGGGAGAATCACAATGGGACAATTAAAGAGAAGAAGTAAGGATACTGAAACTGAGAACACAAGTACTTCTGCTACTGCTTGTCCATGAATTGAATTTTATGGTATGCATAAGGTAGACCTCTGAGACTCCTGAGGTCATCACTAACCTTAGTAACGACATAAAATGGTGTAAACAACCGGCTTGCAAACTTTCCTCCTCTGAAGAGGAAGAGAAAAGAATGCTCAGAAGTTTGTTTTGCTCAAGGAAGCTAAATTTCAAAGACTTCAAAGACCTATTCAGGAGTCATTTTTAATAGGACTATTCATCTACTTTACTTACAGATTTAGAAAAAGCAATACAAGTCACGGCTCGGTCAAAAAACCCCATTCCGATGACATGCAGGGTATTCAGAGTTACAGAATCCCAGACTCGCACGTGTGGTGGCAATTGCTACAAAAAAGACATAGAAAAAAATGTTCAAACAATGGTGGTGGGAAAAAAATAAAATAATAAAGAAAAAAATCAGGATTTTAAAATAAAATGAGACTACATCCAAGCCCCACCCCACTACCCCCCTTTTTATCAAAATTTAAGGTATGAAAACTACCAGAAATTCTCTGGAGTCACCCATGTAAGCACAGATACTTTATAAATGATTTACTGATTAACATGCTTAGGACGAATATCTGGGACTGACTATCCAGAGTGCACAACCCGTCAGGTCTCACTGATCTCTGTTAGTTCACTGAGTCATTCTTCATTAAGTAAAAATTGCTGATGACCTTGCAACATGGGACTTACTGGAATCATCAGTTTAAACAGTAGCAACTGAGATAATTCCAGTCAATCTCAAACAGTAAGTGCAGCCAAAAGATTAAGAATGTCTAAACTGTAACTCATTTCAATGTCATAAAAAAAGGCTGTGGAAAAGAATTGTACAACTGTAATCCGAACTAGATTGCTTTTTGTACATGAAATTCAAGATCTACATAATGGCCCATGATCAGCTCCTTAGGAAAGCTCAGTGGTTCCCCCTCTCTCCCTCCCTATCTCTGATTTTCACACCACAGATAGCCCCTCACAGGCTGAGCCTTGTAGTGACAGAAATGCTTCTCAAATCCACTAGAGGGCAACCCCAGGAAGTATTTGCTGATTAAGTTTTATTTGAAAAATAGTTAGGAGTTTAACACCGTATCATTAGTTTTTACAGGAAAACGAAGATCGTGTTTTCTTCCTTTTTTCCCCTCCTTCCCTTTCAAATGAAATGTTTTATTAGAGTATCCGGCAAAAAAAAATAGCAGAAATCAATTTTTATTTATCATAATTAGTGAAATTGCCTTTTAACATAAATAAAAAACGTATTAAAGAAAAAAAAAATCAAGGCTGTCTCAGTGTGTCAGTTATATAAATGGCTTTGCATAAACTTACCTACATACCACATTCCTCTCAAGCATAGACAACAAACCTTTAGATTTTATTTCACATATAAAATGGTAAGTAATTGTATTTATGGAGTTACGAAAATAAATACCAGAGATTTCTCCAACACACAACAAAAACTAATAGCTTATGTTATTCAACTAAGTTATTGTTACGTATACTTTGTATTGCATAACTGGGATTTTGTTTTCCTCGTTTACTTAAAATAATTTGCATATTGATAATCTGTTTTCATCCTAAAATTCTTTGACATCCACCAAAAATTTTGCAATAGGCTCGTTATGGCATCAGCTACATAGTCTGCTAAACACATTTTTCTTCATGCTTTTCCTGCCTCTGCTTGTACCCATTCTTCCTCACTTGTCTTAGCTTTTCGGAGCAATGTTCATCTTATTCTGTTCAAATAAATTCCGAGCCTACAGCTAAGCTTTACAATAAAACAGGTACCTATGGCAAGAGCAAGAATATATTTTTTTTCATCAAATCATAACCCAAAGCCTTTCTTATTTGGTAGCTGTGGTCAGAAATGAAGTGGTATAATATAGAATTTCATCTCTGTTGCTGCTTCTTTTTCAAATCCACCTGTCCTCTCAGGTCTCCTTTGTAGCTTCATCTATCCATGTCTCTTTTGGAGACCAGCTTCAAATTCACCTTCTGGTCAACCAGTCTGGGTAAGTAATGGGAAAGTACTGAGCTGGGTAACTTTGATATTGTGTCATATAGATATTGATATTGTGATATTGATATTTCAGTCCCAAAAATGTAAGCCAAATTTAACCGCAAATTGGAAAGAATATAGCACCTATCTTCTGGATAGTATATTCTTGCAAAATACATCTGATGATATATGTCAGCAAAAGGGTCACTCACTTTTCCATCCTTGGATGTCCCTGCGACTTGACCTGTTGCTATAGTGATCCTATCAGGATGGACTGCCAGGCTAAAGAAAAGAAAGAGAGGCCAAACTTAAAGCCATTTATTATGTACTTCACCAAATTTTTACTTTAGCCTGTAATAAATAGCCTTACTTTACTCATATAAAATACATAGCACACAGGTAAACATTTCAAAAATATTAAACCAGAAGTGACAACAATTTTTCTTCTCTTTATTTAAAAAAATCTATTCCCTTGTGAACAGGGCCATCATTTTCTTAAGCTCCAATACTACAAAGCATCTATCAAACAAGCCTCCATCTAACTTATGCTGGTATTCATCTCACCCAGATTTAAAGCAATTGCAGTGTATAAGAAATTTACAATTTGTACTAGTTATCTAATTTCAGATATCTCTAATTAGAGTTTGTAGAGACCTGGTCAGTACATCCAATGCCATCTAAGCAATCCTCCAGAGCAAATGTGTGTGTATCCACTCCAGCACTGCTCTTAAGACTGAACTGACCAGATATTCAGTGACTCTTATAGAGAGATACCAACTCCTCACTCGTATTTTTCAAAAGATGAATGAAGTTCTTTAGTAAGCAAGAACTATGATACAGAAAAAAAGGAACTGATTTATATGATTTCTAAAATTAAAACTGAGATTTTTGAAACCATAATGAAGATTAACTAATAGCTCTAAGAAAAAAACAACCTAAACTTTGTAATAAATCCTGGAGTACAATCTACTTTTGCCTTAAATCCTCTCTCAATTCTTTTTTCACTGCAGCTGCTTTGCATACTGTTCTAGCCCTGCAAAACACTAAAAAAAAAATCACCTCCCCAAAAAAACTGTTGCAATAATCCATTCATCTTTACAATGCAGAAAGGCATCCTCTTTCTATGAAACCTGAAATATCTACAGTCAGAACATTTGAAAGAACAAAATGAGATGGAAGATGTCCAAGTTAAAAATCTCCTCATAAAATAACTGTTGTACAAATAATTCAGTTTTATGAAACCTGCTCACAATGGAACTAGATTTGGTTCTCGGGTCTATTTTGGGCTTTCAGGGACAATAGGTGTTTCATTAAGGCTTAATCTAAAGAAGGGACGTCAAACTCATTTCATACATTATGCCCCATCAGATAATCTGGGTGCTCTTTTACAGCCCCACTCAGCAAGCAGACAGACAACCTGGAGATAAACCATAAATTTATTTAGATTTCAATTTAATGATACTGGTATTTCCCAATACCTAGTATCCTCTAAGCTTGAGTACAGCTAAATCTGTTTGAAGTCCGAGCTGGCACACCTGCACAGCACCAGATAAACCAGGCTGCTCAGAGCTAGTACGCAGGCTACCTGCCACAGTGTAGACATGCCTGAAGATTACCAGGAAGACAGCAGATGAGATCAAAACTGTTTTGTTGGTTAGATTGAGCCTAAAGGATCTGCATCTAGCACCTAGACCCACACAAAGATGAGTAATTCAATCCTACTTTAAAAGGGGATGTAGAAGAGTCTGAAGAAGTAGTTAATTTTTAATCATTCTAAAAATACAATAATAAAAATAAGCAGATTTATAGATTAAGTCAAAATTATACTTTTCTGTATTCTCATCAAAAGTATATTAACTATGGAAAATAAATTTTCTCAAGTAGATCCAAGGAATAAATGTTAGCAATTTCTAGAAGCAAGCAGTAACTTGGAGAACATCAACAGAGCAATTGCTTAAAGATACATCCAAACGAGGCAGCATGGCAGAGACCTGAAGGCAGGTTTCACAAGCAAACCCAGGCTCTGTTAGGGATATACTTAGATGTCCTAAGGTCTGCGCATCGCATCCTGACAGCAGTTGTTTCATGTGTTGACTACATAGAGCTATAACAGAATTCTAATATCCTTACCAGGACTAGAGTCAGATCTCTATGTGGGCAAACATGTTGTCAGACATAAGGACCCAATTTAGAAGTTAATTCACCTGAATTTTCAAAACTATATTTAAAGGCCAAAACATCACTGCCCATACATTGTTTTACAAAGGGGAAAAAAAAAGTATTCAGTGACTTACCACTTCACATCATCATTATGACCAGTGTAATGTCTCTGAAGTTGCTCTTCAACATTGAACAGCACAACTACAGACGCGATGAAATATACAGTTTCGCCCGTTGGAAGAAGATAGAGATTACTGCGACAGTCCCGACCCCTATATCCATAGCTAGCATGTTGGTCAAGCTGCAATAACGTTATCTACCAATTAAGAATATTACAAATAAGGAAAAACAAAATAGGCTTTCTGAATTTCCTGAAGTCAGCATCTCTTGGCTCGAGCACAGCTTTATCACTTGACAGCCTTCAAGAACTCATCCCTTACTACAGTAGTGGGCTTCACTGACTTTGAGTTCCTGAAAACCTATATATCCTACAGAGTATAAATGGGAAAGACAATGGAAATTTGTAGACAAACTATCCTTTTAGTATCCTCTAGAATTTGCTAAATGCCAGACTAAGGCAATATTAAATTTGTCCCAAGTGTATTTACTACTTACACTGCTTGATTAATTAAAATCAAAATTTAGAGTTGATGGAAACGCTAATAAGTCATTCAGTACATCTCCCTGCGTTACATTAGGATTGATTGCATTACCCTGTGTGCTGGTTGGTTGATTTCATTATTCTGGGCATGACCAGCCAGCTGGATATGAGACTGTAAATGGGTTACGTCACCCGTTCCAATTTATTTTTGGAGCATTTAAAAGGCAGTGGCCCAGATTCTGATGTTAGTCATATCAATGCTAATCTAAAATTAATCCAATAAAATAACTGGAATTAATCCAGAAATCTCATTTAGACTGCATGTTAATTCAGCCAAATTATGTAGTTTTATTTTTCTGAAGAGTCATTAGGGACTACAGCTATTTTGGCTTTCCTTTATTATGGGAACAGAGAGAAACAGCATTAGCAGAATCTTGGCAAAACAGAAGTACATTCTAATTCAGTCAATGTGGAGAAACTGGCTGTGATAAATAGATGGAGAGGTACTGAACCCCCAATTATATGATATTAAATAGGTGCTTGTGCACTGTTCTCCATAGTCACTGATAACCCAGTCGAACTAAAATGTTCACATTAGCATTATCCAAGAAGTGAGGACTATAGTTATTTTACTTCTAAAATAGGAATTTAAATAACAGCTTGCTGATTTTTTTTCCCCTCATAATTGCAATAGAAATAGCACTGCATAGCCAAGCATCACAACGTTCATTCAAAAATACAGCTTCTGGACACCTAAAATTTCAGCCAAAGTTCATTCAAGTTTGAGTTACATAAATTTGAAGACAACAAAACAATCAATATCCTCAAATTTCAAAGCAGTTACTATAAATTTTGAATCTCTCTGTAAAGGTTACAGTTACTGCTCTAGAGGATGCAGTAATTTTCTAGATGGCAGAAAAATGCTTTATATGTTTAAAATTATTTCAATCTATAGCACCAGACACCACTACCAATTGAGGCCAACATAAAATTTCTCTAGTTCAACAATATATAATCAAGTTTATTGTGAACTAGTAGTTGAATTTAGCATATAGAATTGAATTATTAAAAAAAAAAAAAAAAGTGAAGTAAAGAAGTGACAAAGACATTTGTTAGGAACAAATCTCTATGCATAGAAATAGCTATTAAATGGGAAAGATTACATTCTTTAGGGAAAGTCTCCTTTCTTTACTATTCTTCCTGTGAGGAACAATGCTGTATTCAACCCTCCCGCATGATTGCTGTTGTCAAACACTCAGTTTCTTTCTATCAGCCTTTCTTCTCAGACGTAAACTCCTGGGGTTGACCTCTCCTTCTCCTCACGGTTTCCCACACTCGGATTCGGTGGCTTCAACTTGGATTTGGTGAGCTGGCACTTCAGGGAACGTTATCTTGACCTTTTCTTTTCACTTGGCCTGCAGCCTTTGTTTCAAACCTCCCACTTGCCAAAGGAACTGGTCTCAAATGGATCCGTGCAGACCACCGCTCCCACCCTGATGTTCCCAGTGTGTGTGTGTGTGTGGGGGGGGGGCTCTACCAGGTTTTACCACCTCTGCTCCAGCCCTCCCTCACACTTCACTCAGCATTTCTGTTTCTTCATGCCTGAATAAATCTGATAGTCTGAACCCTTTTCAGTTTACTCAGACAACTGCTAACATAAAAACAAACCCCCTTTATAGTTCAGGTACACCCCGAAATCTACATGCATCATGTTTTGGGTTTTTTTTTTCTTTCTGTTTCTCATCATAGTCTGCCTTGCCCTTTCCATCTGTCCGTTTTACCTCCCATATCTTGTTTCTCTATCCCTCCCCTTACAATATGAAGCATTTCTGGCTGTAATCCCACAGCCAGGCTGATTTGTCCACTACAAAGAAGTTTTCTCCTGCTCCAGGCCTGTTACCTTCCAAACAAACAGCTCAGCTCCTCCAGTTTAAATAGAATGAATGCCTGCAACATGGGTTGGGTTTCTCCTGTCTTTGTCTCTCTCCTTGTATTATTTTATGTTCCTGCCTCCCAATATTTGTATTCAGCATTATAGTCTGTAAATTGGACTCTGGGTTTTTTGTTTTGTTTGCTTGTTTCTTTCTTTTTTTTTTTTTAAAAAAAAGTCTATACCTAGTCATTTGTGTGACTTTCCAGTATGGATATCATGGGTAGGTTTAATTGTAGAGAAAATCTGAAAAATAAATTAGCACAGTATTTTTTGAAAAATATCTTTCCTCCTCAGTAACCATGTCAAGTTAATTAAAGCATTTTATTAATTCATACCTTTTCTATTCATAGACAATCTTTATATGTAGGATTCTGCTTGGTATACAGACACACACCTTGAAGGACATACGAATATTCAAACTAGAAATGATGCTCCATCTGACAAATATTCAGTCATTTGAGGAAGTTTAAGTGAGAAAATAATGAGACTGAAATCACAACCTACTCTAATTATCATTTCAGATAATAGCCTGAATTATTAACTTCAGCTTCCACCTATACCCTGCTGATGACAATCAGTTTTGTTTTGTGGTTGTTTTTTCGTTGTTTCAGCAAGAATCCTAACACTTTCTCCCATATTGTCCTTAGGCCCCTTAAGCAAGGGGCACCCTACAAGCATAAAAAGACATCATTCAATTCTGTTGTGATATATGGTGACAGCCTGTACAACGATTAGATGGCAAAATGCTGCAAGCAGTATTTATCACTCTAATCTCAGCTGTTATATTAAACTTGCAGATTTTTTTTGTTTTTGTTTTTTTTTTTTTTTTTAACTCATCTTCAGTTATTTCTGTATGCATTATCTACACAGTTCGAGCAGAGTGGGGTAGGACCCACAGGCTCAGCTGCAACAGGAATAATAAGAATGGTTACTAAATCTGTCATTAATCTCTTGTGAATACAATGGGACTTTTGGAAACTCTCTGTGTGCATTCTGAAACCACATGCAGTTCTATTTATCAGCTTTGAAAAAGACTATATGCAGCCTGTCTTCCATTTTATGAAGACAAAGCAATTTCCTATTTGCACTGTTTGGGACCCCCAAAAAAGTCGTTGTCTTAAAATAGAAAACCTTATGAAGATTTCATCTGTCTAATGATAAGTGGATATTACAAATAGACTCAGATCTTGTTGTGTTTATATTTTATCTTGAATCATCAAGTCATGTCTTTTTCTCAATAAAGAATATATATTCTCATATTTAAAGGTGAAGCATGAAAATTTCTGCATGTAATAAAACAGTGGTCTCTTTCAAGAGACACAATTCTGTAACTATATCCACTCACAGAAGTCAGTAGAAATTTCTGGTTGTTTGCTATTTATGGTGCTTAAACACAGTTTAAAATCTAAGTTCAAACATTATTTTATGTACCAGATTTTATTATTTTTATTGTTAAGCACCCATCAGTTGCAAAGTGCTGTTCAATTCAGGTCTCATTCAAGTACCGAAGGTCCTCTAGAGGACAATGGTGCACATTTTATAAAACAGTTTAAAACGATAAACAACTTCTGAGAATCAGCAAAAAAACCTGAACTTGTTTTATGCCTACTATATTTAATAATCACAGCTCACTACATTCTTACAATATGTGTAGTTTAATCGTTAGCTAATTAGCATGCTTCAGACAATATTTAAATTTGAGAGTATTTACCTTCAGGCAATATTCAAACAAAATCTTTCTTAAGCTGCCATCCAGCACTTCACAAGGTGCAGAACAGCAGCCTTGAGAAATTAACATCTATATCAATTAAATGTTGCTTCACTAATGAAACGAACCCTATAAACAAATATCTTAATTTTGCTATACTTTAGCTCAAAAAAATTTTTAAGAGAAATCATTACGAAATGATTGCATTCCCATAGTCCTCTAGCACAGAAAGGATACACCCATTCCAGTTTAAGTCTCTTGGCTGGCAGTTCTACTTTTGCTTCCAAATTGTAAGATTCCACTTGCTCTTTGGGCATGTACATGGTAACAGGACGTCCACGAAGAAACATTTTTACATATCCTTCCTCTACAAAAGGTCAGAAACGTTTAGCGTTACACAAAAAAAAAAACCATCAGTGGAGACCTCCAGTGCTCCTCCATCCCTTCCCACTAGACAGCTTGGTGTGTTACCATTACAGAATGACATGCAAATCTCAAACTTAGAAATTAAGCAGGTTTTTTTTTTTTTTTCTTTTTTCCCTAGATCATAATCACTAAGCAGATTTTTGTTTTAAACATACAAAGTGCCTTTTTCCTCTAAATATTTTGAGCAGCAGAATTACAACTAAACAGTGTCAGGGAGAACTATAAAACTGTAAGGAGTGAAATCACAACTTTTTGGGGTGAAAAATAACCTTACAATATTATGGTTTAATATTAAAAATGAAAGGGAAAACATCAAAGATTACAATTAATGCAGAAATGCCACTTAAAATTAATTTTATTTTTTTAAATCAATATTTACAGTGGAGCATCAGCATCTAAAGTATTTTCCAACACTCAGTCGCATTCTTTGCATCTCAGTCTAAAGATATGCTTTACACTTGGTACAGTGTTAAGAGATACATTCGAAATAAGGAACACAAACATTAGTATAAGGAATCATGCTGATGTACATGCAGGAAAGAAAAAAAAAAAGATATGTGCTTTAAGAATTACTAAACATTGAAAAAAGGAATGACAACATTGACAGCAAGAAAAGGAAAATGACATACAGGAGAGAAGCTACAAGAACTGAATTGGCTGACAGAAGTAAACATTTCTAGAAGAAAATACTAAAAATAATGTGTTGAACTTGTAAGAAATATTTTTGGGGAAGAGAAGCAGGATTAATAACAGATCTGGAAGTACTGACTTGGGGACTTCATGGGGCTTATAAAACTAGGAGATCTGGGAAATGCCATGAAGGTCTGACTAGGACTTTTGGGAACTGGCAAGGCCAAAGTGGGTGTCCTGTGAACTTCTGGTGAAGTTTGTCCAGATTCAGAACGTGCTGGCTCTTGCTGCTCCATCAGCAGATCAAGGGATTCAGCCTTGTTCTCATGCGAATCAAGCAGTTTTGGAGTCAGTGACATCTGTAGAGTTACTAGACAGAATAATCGTGGGCACAGAGGAAACGGAAGGGCAGAAGTAACAAAATCATGTAAATGAAAAAAAAAATTACAAATTTAGGACTATTATTATGCTATATTATGCTATAAATTGTTACGTATCATTACACCTATACCATTTATTTCTTTTTAATTTGAAAACCAAGGCTTTATTTTAACTGGAAATTTGTGTATGCTACAAATCCTGACTAAATGAACAAAAAATACCGACTGAACAAATAAACATCATGGCTATGCTGTATTACCTAGATATATGTGTATTTTGCTTTTAGACTAATTCATATGGGAAAGAGATCTACCTGATCTGTCTCTGCTAGTAAAGTTATAGCTAGGGCTCTCTAGCTTCATTTACAGAATCCATATATATAAGGAAAACAAAAGGAAAAACAGAATGCCAAAAAGAAGAAATAATAATGGTGAAATAATGGTGACAGATGGTTGAAGCTTAAGATGCCTGCTAAAATGCTACAATAGTGGAATTGTTTTTAAAAACATACTCCAATAGATCTGCATTGGAAAATACATTATAAGGGGCAGAGCATTAAATAGCAGGGCATTCCAGCATTATCTGTATGCGCATGAAGCATCTATTCAATGAGCTCGAAGCACATGCCAGTGCTACTGATACTGCTGAACTGGAAGTCAACAGGTTTTCAGCAGTAACAACCACTGATTGTGCTTATCAAAGGCTGGGAATGAACAAAAGTTTAATTTGTTGAACTGCTTTTCTCACTGAAACTTACGGGACTCCTAAAATTTGCATTTAGCCATTTACAGTGAAATTATTTGACCAAGTCATTCAAAACTCCTTTTTAGAGTAAATAGGGAGAAAGAGGTACTTTTGGACAAATTAATCCCATTTTAAAGCAGATGTACAAAAGCAAATACAGTAAATTATACTAAATATATTATGTCAAGCATATAAGCTATGCCTTCAGAATGCCTCTCTCTCTACTAACTGTAAAGAGGAACTTTGACTAGGTCAGGCACAGAAATACATATCGTACATTTATTTCTAACTTTTCTCAGTATTAATCCCATCTGTACTCATTTTTGTTACTAATCCAAATTATTATCTAAGTCATCAATCTAAATCCCTTTCTTTGTACTTTTATTAACTAAGTTAAGACAGCAAAGTTCTAAACGTGAAGATATAGATATAAAGACAGACAATGATCAAACTACAAAGACAGACCAATGGTGAAACTTCAAGACAAATGTATCTTTTACATCTGCAATTTAGTAAAGTTCAAATCATTGTTGCAAATCACTGCAAAAATTAACAGTTACTGAACTGAAATAAGAAGGCACGTGAATGCTAGTAGGATCTGCAAAGGAGACCACTACTGACTGGAGGCATAAAATTGTACAAAGAATACACAGAGGTAGAGACTTTTCAAAAGATTTTCTTTGCTTTGTGAAATTTTAGATTTGTTGCAAAGCGGAAAGATGCTGATTAGTCGAAAAAACGTTAGGATTTAGCTAGCTCTAAAAAGCGCAACAAATCTGTGATTCCATCACAGATCTAAACATGCATCCAAAATGTGTAATTTTAACACTATAGTTTAGCTACAGCTTTAGAAAACAATACGGTATGTTTACCAAATATAACTCTGCTTTATGACATTGAGCACAAAGCACTGAGAAATTAGCTAGAGGCCTAGGTCTGCTTATTCAACATTCAGAAAAATCTACAGTCTACTCAGTAAGAAAAAGCAAGGGGAAAACCAAGGCTTCTATAATCATGTTAGGCTAACAGCGGAACAGCCAACAAAGGGGCAAATTCTATACAAATTTCAGCAAAAGTGCAGAACGCCATTTCAAACACAGTGAACATCCACATGTTGCCATATAGCTCTCTCAACATATTTTCTCTAATTCAAATCTTCTGAAAAAGTCCACAGGGATCTAAATTATAACCCGTTGTTATTATTAAAGTGCACCTGAGGGTTATAATTCAGTAGACCGTATAACAGATATATAGGTATAATATTTTTGTCTCATTCAGAAGAACTAGGAAAGTTTTAACATTGCAAAAATGTGCGTAAGTTAGAAAATAGCTGTTTACACATTGAGCTTTTATCCTACCAGTACCATTTTGCTTCGAGAGCTATGAGGTTTTGGAAGAGAAGCCTACCTTTGCAGTGTGTCACACGGCGCTTCCCTTGTGATTACAGAGACAGAGACAGAAGGGCTGGATAAAGATGTGTTTGAATACAATAAACTCACTAAATACCTGCTCTACTGGCTGCCTGGCTGTATTCTGCTGGTTCTAACCTGCTACTTGACAAAACACTGAGCCATACTCCGTGACATACGTTGGGTAGTTACAGTCAAAACCCTTTTCCTCTAGCAAGGGGCTCTGTTTAGTTCTTCTGTCATTAAAATAGTAGTTTAAACCCCATTATGCAACTAGATGCTTAAAGTAAGTAAAATACCAAGTGTAACTTTCTTAGGAAAAAGTAGGAATTTTTTTCAGGGGAGAAGAGTAAAAGCAGCATCGCATCTGATTAATTACTGATCTTTATCAAAGGGGAAAGTGTTAGAAGAAAGATTATCCCAAATACCTTTGCTTACACAGTGCACTGGAAGAAGAAATGTTACACAAGAAAAGTAATATGCAAATCAGAAGTTTTCTTTTTTAAAAACAACATTTTTCATGAAAGGGACATGAACCATGATTGTATTGTCTCAAGAGACCTCAGTGCTTACTTAGCTTTATATATTATTGAGTTCAAAATCAATTACACTGAATTTGAAGTATGGCTTAAAAGCTTTGGGGTATTCTGATCAATCAGTGCAGTAAAAAAAAGATTTTTTACTTTTTCATCTTAATGTATAATTACTCTTACAGAATTATGAACAAAAAATAATATTATGCATCTGATAAACCAGCAGGTTTTTTTCCTTATTTTGTAAAAAGAAAGCTTTTCAAAGCTTTTCTTTTAATTGGCTTTGCTTTTTCAGATTAAAAAAAAAAAAAAAAAGCTGTTATATACACTATATATTTATTGAGATTATTCAAAAGTTTGTAACAGTCTAATGACAACAACAAACTCTGCTTTCATTTATACCTATTTCACCTTTGAAATCTTTTGGCAGGGATAATACATCAGCAGGAAAAAAAATAAAGGGATTTTTGAATTAAAGATAGACTTCCAAAACACAGCTTTTATTTGTAATTTGACACTGGGACAAAGGCATTGGGACAGATATGGCATTCTTCAACAATAGTTGAGGCCTCTCTTTTATGACTAAATTAACGTGACAGCATCATAGCTGGAACTTGGCATATGCTGTAATTAACAAGAACTTAATACCGCTTTGAAAGCGAAGATGCATTTGGGNGAAATACTTTTTAATTTCAGTTATTTACAGGGTAAATCCCCAGGAAGACACAGTTAAAACCAACATACTTTGTAGCTCCTCAATAGCAGACGTTAAAACTTCTACATTCAATTCTCCTTACATTCTCAAAACTATCAATTTTCCTCTACTGACAACCAGATCCTTTTCCCTTGCAGAGCTACCCCAGCTGCAGGAGAACACAGGAACAGGTTGTGAGTAGCTGCATCAGTTTTGGTTTCCACTCAGTGAGATTTGTTACTCCAAAGCAGTTTAGAATCATAATGAAAAGCTAGGAATAGACCCCTAACGACAAAATCTCTCAGCATGTGTGAAGCCGGGGTGGGGGGGGCTACTGTCTCAGTGCACATGTGGCTGTTTCCTTACTTCATGGCTTTGTTCTCTCTGGATTTAAGGAGAATTTAGGTGGGAATTCTGCTTTTCCAAAGAGCTTACATAAACCATGGAACAGCCCAATTGTTTTTTGGTGAACAACGGCGACTGGTAAACCCCAAAATTCATCATGATTAAAACATCTTCTCTTTCTCAGTGTACTGCTGCCTAGAAGACAACCTGAAACTGGCTTGCGTTTTTTTTTTTCCTTGAGAAAATATTTGGCAAAATGCATGAAGTGTGTTCAGAAGGAAGAGGCAGAAAAAGTTTAGGAGCTCTCTGGCCAGAAAGAAGCAATCTTCTTTCAAGAAATAACAGTGATTTGTTCTCTATGTCCTTTGCCCCCGTATAATTAGGCTTGAGGATGTAATTTCTGATGAAGCAAAGAGATACAAACTATATTATGCTGTGTTTTTTCCTCCCAGTTC
>VZRU01019173.1:35395-46826 GCA_013398155.1 Pedionomus torquatus | reverse complement strand
TCCCCCTGTTTCCCCCGCGGGGCTCCGTTCACCGCTTCCCTGCCGCGGGGAGGAGGACAGCGCTTTCCCGGCGGCAGCTGAGCCCGGTACCGTGCGTCGGGGCGGTGCTGGGTTGGGCCACCCGGCCGCGACATTTTAAGGCCCTGCTCTGTCCCTGCTCGCAGGGAGGGTTGTAGGAGCCGCCTCGGGCGGCCGGTGCCGTGGGAGCACGGGCCTCAACGGGCTTGGAGTTGTTGGGAGTCGGCAGCCCCCGTCTGCGAGCTCCAGGCTGGCCGAGGTCCGGCGCCGGGCCTCCCCGGGCCTCCCTAATCTCGTCCTTCTGCGGGCGAGCGTCTGCAGAGCAGCCGAGGACGTGTGCCAGAGCAGCCGCCTCATGTCCCCGCAGCGGGTCCGGGGGGGGAACGGCATCTTTTGCAGGCTGTCTCTCGGGGCAGGAGTCCTGTGCCGGGTTCTCCCGGTGGTAACGGGGGACGTTTAGCTGTTCTTAGCCCTCCGAGGCCTCTTGCTATCACTGTTTATCCATTGTTGGGTGAAACAAATGTCTTCTTCAAGTCTCGCAGTGCCTGGTGCTTGTATACACTACATCCATCAGCTGGAAGTGCCTGTCACTGGCTCTGCTGGGGGTGTCCCGGGCACAGCTGGCTGCGTGTTGGGACAGGCAGGGTGAGCGCTGGCTCTCCCCAGAGCAAAGGCTGTTTTTGTGTCACGCTGTGCTCTTCCTCCCCCCACATCTAACCCTGACTGAGTTGCCCTTTGTGCTATTCTCCTAGCCAATGTGCAAAAATAGTGTGCTGCATGACACAAGGGCTGCTTACTGAAGTGTGGAATTGGACAAAATCTGTGACCTCCCTAGGAGTTTCTGTCCTTGGTCAATTTAGGGAGGTGCTGGACTGCAGCTCTTGAAGATATAAGTAGCATTTGTGTGGGCACTGCTAAAAGTGTCTTAGATTTGAATTATTCCCTAAATTTAGGCTGTATTCAGGTGAAGTCTTAAACCTGCCTGGGATCGGATAATGTAGTAATTTATTCTGTGAGTCTCCATTTGCAGTAGCAGCTGGTGCCAAATACTTCCCCAGAGGGAGGAGGAGACACAAAGCTCTCCTGATGTTCTTGGCAGGTTACCTCTGTGATGACTCGTCAAGCCACTGGGCCTGGAATTGTGGGGTTTGTCTCGGCTGCAGCAATGCTTGGGTAGTTCCAAGCACGCTCTGCCGTTCCTTAAAGTGAGGATGTAAGCTCTGCATGCAGGGAAATACCTTGAAGTTGTGTGCTAGTTGAACAGCAGACATAAACTTGGTAGTGCCTGGGTGTTTGTGAATTATTGAACTTCTCCCGAGGGTGCCCAAGCAAAGCCAGGACTTCCAGTTTGGAACTCCATGTTTGGAGCGCTGAGGTGTTCTGTACCAAACCTTCTCTTCAGCCCTGCTATCCTGCTAGACTCTTGTGACTGTTGGGTTTCTCCCAAACAGGCTGTTGCTGTCAGGGCTCTGGGAGGTATGTGTTTACCCTGAACATCAGCCAGGGTCTTGATGAGCAAAGCTTCTTGTGGCAAATGAAATGCGTCCCCTCCACTGCAGAGGCTGGAACATCAACTGTTTGAACTCTTGGTGCATAGGGTGCTGCCTCCTTCAGAGGGGCAGAATGGCCCAAGAAACCAGGGCTTTCACCAGTGACCATGTTTTGAACTTTCAGTTGCCATTTTTTCAAATAAAAACCCACAGTCTATGACAGTTATAATGCTTTTGATACTTCTTCCCCCTCGTCCAAGTTCTTGTGCGATATCCTAATACTGAAAAGGACAGGGGTTTGGTTTGTGCTGACTTGTCTCCTGAATTGATGGCTCATCAGGGAGGTGTCTAAACTAGAAACAGTTTCGGGAAAAATCTAAGCTTCCATGTTTTCCTGTGTGTGTACTGTCCTCACCTCAGGCTAAACTGGTGTCGTCACTGCCCTGCGTATCACTATAGAGACGAGCATGTCAGGCTGAGCCTCTGCAAAAAAAGCCACAGGAGATACAAGTCTGAGACCACACCAGAGTCCTTAAATGACTTTTTGTGTGCTGACCCCTTCTTCCCCCAGCAGATTAGAAAATATCTGGTGCATTCCTTTGAGTTGGGTTTAACATCAACCTTCAGGCTTCTTCCAAGGCATGGACAGTGTCAAAGTGCTCTTTGTCGCTGTGCTCTCACCTGCTGGCTGCTGCAGGCCTGGCAGCGTGCAGAGGCAGCACACCCTTCCTCCAGGACTCTGGCTCTCTGAAAGTGTAAGATAAATCAGAACCAGTTCATCTAGTTTAATTTTGGAATCTGCATTTCTTGAGCAGTGCCTGGCTGAGAATGTGTGTGTCTGTACTGGCAGGAGGCTGGCTGGCTATGCCGTGGGGCAAGCGGGCTGTTTCCCCACCACCACCCCCCCATGCCCTTGATGGCCTGAGCTGGGGCAGTTTATTTGTCTCTTTGCATTGGTTTTCCTTCCCTGTGGCGGGATTTCCCAATGTCTGAAGCTGTGTGATGAGTGGAGGCAGGTCCCATTTGCTGACCTGGTGCAAACGTTCTAGTGAATGATCAAATGGACAATACAGCACCTGAATCTGGTTTCCTGAAATATCTCTGAGCCCCCTGCGTTGGTGGCCTTTTCTGCCCCGGCTGCATCATCCTGCCCCAAACTTCTCTACCCAAGGGATGGTGGGGGCTGCACCGTCCCCCATCCTGTGGGCAGGGCAATGGGGATGTAGGGATGCCACCCCTGATGGCTTTTTCTGCAGCGCTATCCTGACTTGTAATGCGTTTTGGTCAGTCCTTCCCTTGGAGAAGGTTCTGTCCTGGTGAGCCCAAAGGCTGTGTGGTCACAAGGGAAACCTTCACCCTAGAGATGTGTCCCCCAGCCTGGGTGCTGTGCCCAAGCTGGGGGGTGTCTTTCTGTACTGCACCCAGGGATGGGTGCTCAGACCTGGATCCCAGCACTCCTGGCTGAGTCCTGCCAGAGCAGAAGTGCCTGTAAGACCAGGTTTAGACATTTGGGGGTGAGGAACCAGAGGACAGTTAATTTATAACTGGTGTGTTTTGTGTATACTGGGAGCCAGCTGATGCTGGTGCTGGCTCTGTGCTAACAAGCTCAGTGAGCTCACAGCTGGGTGTCTGCCCTTCTCCCAGCCATCAGGCATGGGCTGAGCAGTGAGCCTGGGGATGCAGCCGTCCAAGGTGGGCTGGACTGAAATGGGAGAGCGTGAGGGGTAGCTCTTGTACAGCGGGTGCTTTCTGAAGAGCCAGCAAGCAGCTTAGTTCCTTGGTCATCTGACAAGGCTGCTCTGACATCTGACAAGGTGGTGCTGCTCTGACCAAAGCTGATTACAGGCCTATTTGATAAATGAGGGGGCTGGGTTTCTGGCTTAACCTGGGTATTTAAATGGCATAAGCCAGGTGTCTTGCTCCTGCTTCTGGGTGAGTCTTGGGCATAGAATCATAGAAAGATTAGAGTGGAAGGGACAGGGACAGCCATGGGAGGTGTCCCATGGGCAGGGAAACCTCCCACCAGAACAGGTTGCTCAAAGCCCCATCCAGCCTGGCCTTGAACACTTCCAGGAACGGGGCATCCACACTTCTCTGGGCAACGTGTTCCAGTGCTTCACCACCCTCACAGGAAAGAATTTCTTCCTACTGTCTAGTCTAAATCTCCCTCTTCCAATTTAAAACCATTACCCCTTGTCCTATCACTCCGCTTGCTGACAAAGAGTCCCTCTCCAGCTCTCCTGGATCTCCCTTCAGATACTGGAATGGAGATACATTTCTTTTTTCCAAGGAGATTTTTTTTTTTCTTTTGCAAAAGAGGAAGAAGAACCCAGTTACTTCTGGGGTTTGAAGTAAACCCTGAGGGGCAGGAGAGGCGTGAGTGGCAGCAGGAGATACCTACAGCTCATTCTGTTCAGAGGGTGGCTGCTTTGACTCCTCATGGAGTGCGGCCCAGGGAGGGCAGAGCAGTGAAATCTGTCCCTGCTTTGCAAGTTCCTCTTCATATATTCCATTTTGGGAAAGGCATTTGTTTCCCTTGTGAGCTGCCTGACTTCAGAGCATGGCTGGTCTCCTTCACCACAGCTTTCTTCCAGGGGAGACTTTCTACTGCTGTGGAAACAAAGTGGCTCGTTCTTCCTCCTGACTGAAGTAGAGGTGCTTCCCTCTCCAGTTACTCTGCTCAGAGTCTAACACTGGATGACATTTTTGGTAGCAGCAGTGGAAATCAGCTTTCTTACCATTTCAGTGCAGATTTCTAATGTTGAGGTCTCTGATCTCCATCCAGCAGCCGTTCTGAAGCAGGAAACCCAGTGCAGGCTGCTTGCTGTGCTGTAGGCATCCGACGAGGTTAATGTTTTGTGGTGCTGGGTGTTAGCGTTGAGGTTTATCTGGAGTAACTAAACTGAACAAGTGCTGCAGGCCTGAAAGTGCCTGGTGTGCAGTGGAAACAGCCCCCTGAAGCCCCTCGCTAGACTGCATCCCCTTGCTAAAGCTGCTTCTCTCTGAAATCCCTAATTTTGCCTTTCAGATTCCCAGATCTCCAGCACTGAGCAGTGATGCCGTCAGCTATGGAGGGTTCAGAGGGGGGAGAAGAAGGGGAGACCTTGCGCTATGAAGAAACAGAAGATAACAGTGTCAGGTGAGTCCTGTCTCACAGCACGGCACAGCCACTATCTTGGGCAAGGCAGGAGACCTTCCAGGTAAAGGAGTGGTCCTTCTCCTCATCTGAAAAGCATTGAGGAAATCCAATGGGTGATTAATTAAAATGTATATGTAGCAAAATTAATCTAATCAAACTATACTGGAAGGGTGGAATGGATGGGAAAGAGCAATCTGGCTAAGGCTGACAACAAGCAGCTGTTTTTTCAGTCTCTGCTATCCAAACTCGCATGTCAGAAATGCTTTGACCATTTGGCAGTTGTGTTTGTGCCTTCCTGGCCAAGCTGAGCCAATTTTCCATGGCTTGCTGGGCGGTCTCATGTGATAGCGCCTTCTTGTTTTGAAAGATGACTCTAGAGGTGAACTCTGCCCCAGTGAGCTGTTTCTTGCCTTTATAGAATACCTGTTGGTCTAGGCAAGAATCTTTTATTGGAGACTACTTTAAAAAACAAAATTCACAGACATAGAATCATAGAATGGTTAGAGCTGGAAAGGGACCTTAGAGATCACTGAGTTCCAACTCCCTGCCCTGGGCAGGGACACCTCCCACCACACCAGGTTGCTCCAAGCCCCCTCCAGTCTGGCCTAGAACCCCTCCAGGGATGGGGCAGCCACAGCTTCTCTGGGCAACCTGGACCAGGGTCTCCCCACCCTCACAGCAAAGAATTTCTTTCTGAGATCTCTATCTCCCCTCTTTTACTTGAAAACCATTCCCCCTCATCCTATCACTCCGCTCCTATGCATGCTCAGAAAAGCCAAGGCTTGGGAACTGGGAAGGGTGAATAGGGTGCTTTCCAGAATACCCAGGAATAGGTCAGTTGACTTCTCTTCAAATTGACAGGCTCAGTTTTACAAGAAATGAATGTTACCTGGCTCTCCCAGCCTTGTCCAGCCACTCAGTGGGTCTGGAGCGTTCAAAGTCTGTCTCTTACAGCTCACACAAGCTGTCTGTAGCAAACTGGTCATAAAAACAAAGTGCAAGGTGCACTTTGACATAATTTTGAGTGAGTGTAGGCATTGATAACTGTACCAAACTCCAGGTAGGTGCAGTGACTGTAACCTAAAATCATAGACTTTATTTTTTGTTTAGAAAGACAACTTGTGGAAACATGTGAAAACAGGATAAATAATCTTTTTTAGAGTGTTCTTGCCCTGTTTTGTCATTGGGCTCCCCTCTCTTCTCCAGCAGTTTATTTCCAAGTTGAAAAACCTATCATCCTGCTCGTGTATGCATCTGCTCTTACCTGAGCCTTTCTCCTTCCCTCAGAGTGACCAAGGAGGACACCACCAAGGCTCTTGCGCCCTTTAACCCTCCCAGTGGTTGCTCTTCATCTGCCCAAGGCCTCCTTTTGTGCTATTGCTGGGGCTCACATGGATGAGAAGCAAAAGTAATAGTGCAGGGATTAGAGGATCCTTGGCAATAGCTTCAGTCCTGGGTCGGAGCCCCCAGTAAGCCCCCAACCCTCCCAGAATAGCGAGACTGGCAGGCACATGGGTACACGCATCTGTGGAAGGAGCCTCTGGCTTCTGCCACTCTGCTGCTTCCTCTCAGTGGTACCAGCCTGGGGGATCCCACCTTCTCCAAACTGGGCCTGAGATGGTGGGGAGTCGGGGGATCCCTCCAAACAGCAGCGACAAACGTTACTGTGTGTGGAAGTGGGGTGAAAGGAGCTCTCCCTGTTTGCCTGCAGTCCCACCGACCTCTCGGAGCTGCTGAAGGAGGGAACAAAGGAATCCCACGACCGTGCAGAGAACACTCAGTTTGTCAAAGACTTCCTGAAAGGTCGCATCAAGAAGGAGCTCTTCAAGGTGAGGTCTGCTCTGCTGCCACGGCAGAGAAGCTCTTTGACATACCCAGTGACTGGTGCAGAGGGAGGAAGCCAGTTTCTAGGTGGTATGGAGGAGGACCCTTGTCCAGGATTTCTGAGCCAGGGGGTGAGGAGCATCCTGGCTCAGAAGTTGGATTAGATGGAAGAGCAGGGATTCTGGCCATGCATCTGCTGGCAGCTCAAGGCAGGTGTGGCTGTAGTGGAGACAGTGGTGGCAAAAGTTGTTCAGGAGTGGAATCCTTGTGAAATTACAACACTTATTGCATCCTCTGAAAACTGGGCTGTTTTCCGTAGGCCTCAGGTTGGGTTGCTTGCTCTTTACAGAATCACAGTATGATATGGGGTTGAAAGGGACCTCTGGAGGTTTTCTGGGTCTGGGCAGCACTGTCTGGTCCTGAAGGTCTTGGCATACACAGTGGTTCTCTACAGCACAAGGCTGTTGGTGCCAGTTGTGCCTTTTGGCTGGAGTTTGTCTCTGTGCCTTGCTCTCAAGGTGACGGGAGGCACGGGGTGCACAGCTGGCAATGTCAGACTAATCCTTAGTTGTGCTCTGTAGGTGACATTGTTATAAACGTAGAGAAGAGCCCGTGATGCTGTCGTGGTTTAGCCTCAGATGGCAACAAAGAACCACGTGGCAACCGCTCTCTCTCAAACTCCCCATAGCTGTGAGGAGAGGACTGGAAGAAACAGGCAAAACTCATGGGTTGGGACAAAGGCTGTTTAACAGAACAACAAATAGAACAAGGAAAACAGTAACGGTAACGTGGGTGGAGAAGTATATAAACACAACTACCATACTGACCACAGCCTTCTCAGCCAGCTCCCTGCTACCCGCTGGGCATGGCTCACATGGGATGGAATAGCTGTGCCCCTGCTAAAGCCAGGGGAGAATGAACCCTATCCCTCCTGGAAACCAGGACAGATCCTTCAGGTGAAGGTATGGGCTCTCCAGGCTGGTTTTGAGTCAAGTCAGGGCAGGAGGGGGGGTTTCCTCCTCATTTACCCCGACTCATGCAGGAAGGGGAGTAGTCACATGGTATGACGTGCCCATCTAGTGAACTGGCTTCTGACATCAGGTGTGCTCTGTCCGTAGCTGGCCACCGTGGCACTTTACTTCACCTACTCTGCTCTGGAAGAGGAAATGGATCGCAACAAGGACAACCCAGTCTTTGCTCCTCTGTATTTCCCCGTAGAGCTTCACCGGAGAGAAGCCTTGGTCAAAGACCTGACGTATTTCTACGGAGAAGACTGGAAAGAGAAGATCCAGTGTTCAGAGGCAACCCAGCACTATGTGGACAGAATCCATCATGTAGGACAGCATGAGCCAGAGCTGCTGGTGGCTCACGCTTACACACGCTACATGGGGGACCTCTCAGGTGGCCAAGTGCTGAAGAAAGTAGCCCAGAGGGCCCTGAAGTTGCCAAGCACCGAGGAAGGGATCCAATTCTACGTGTTTGACAACGTTTCTAATGCGCAGCAGTTCAAGCAGCTCTACAGAGCAAGGATGAATGCTCTGGACTTGGACAAGAACACCAAAGAAAGGATCGTGGAAGAGGCCAATCGAGCCTTCAGATTTAACATGCAGGTATGAAATCCTTTGAGCCTCTGTATGAGTTGGTGCTGCTGCTTTTGGGTCTGGAACAGGTTAATTCAGTCAGGCTGCTCATCCAGGCACTGGTTTGGGTCTGAGACCATCAGAACCCACCCATCTGGCAGGGCTGGCACTCTGGATTGAATAACTCTTCCCCCAGAGACATGGACAGGAATTCCTCCCATGCTCCAGCCCCACAGCCCAGCCTTTGATTAGGGCAAAATGAAGATGACTTCACTACAAGATTGCCGTGGGCTGTGTGGCTGTGAAGCAGTGTGGGGAGCAGAGCTCTCCCTCCAAGACAGCCTCAGAGTGTGTTGCACCACCCTGATCACAATTCATCTCCTGTCTCATCTCTGCCATGTTGCCTGATGGCCCAAAGTGTCTGTAGCCTCTTGTTCCTTCCCGTAGCGTTTCCCTTTCACGAAACCTGACTGAGCTACCTCTTCCTCCAGAGGAATGAACATGGTCTTAGCTACTGGGTGGAGGCTTTAATCTGTGCCTGTAGCAGGGTGGTGTAGTTTAAGGTGGCCAGAAACAGAGTGGGATGTGGTTGATGTCTTTGTTGTGATCCTTATGGAAAGCTCTGGCAGCAGAACTGCCTGACCAGTGTGTGAACAGGAGCAGCGACTCCCAGAGAAGGTGGGCAGTGGGGAGGGGAGGGTGCATTGCCTCATCCTCCCACCCGTGGCAGGGTGACCCTGCCTGTCTCCTGGATCTGACTTGATGCTCTTGGAACGGGCTATGCCTTCCCAGAGCTGTAGTCAGTGCCAGATGGCACCGCAGGTCTCCCTGCCAGGCACTCTCTGAGATGGGGAGGTGGGGATGGAGTGTCTCTTGCCTGCTCCAGAGATTGTTCTGGGTCCTGGTTGAAAGCTGCCTGGCTCTGCCTGCTTCACATACTTGCTGTGACCACTTGCAGGTGTTTGATGAACTGGACAAGATTGGCAGGTCGCTGACAGAAGAAGCCCAAGATGGAGGTTTTCCAGTCCATGACGGAAAAGGAGACATACGCAAATGCCCCTACTATGCAGATAAACTAGGTAGGTGGTGGGCAAGGACAGAGCTGCCACCCGCCTGTGGTACAAGCCTGGCAGCACTAACTCTGCTTTTCTGCGTTCCAGCAGGCAAAGTGGGACCCGGCTGTCCCTATCATGCTGCGGTGACCCTGGCCAAGCAGCCCTTGGTGCAGCTGCTCCTGGTGACCTGCGTGGCCGTGGTGGCAGGAGCTGCCGCCTGGTACCTCCTGTGACGGCGAGAGTGGCACGTGGCTCAGGATGGTGGCAAGGGCAGAGGAGCACCCGGTCCTTCTTCAGACTGTTCCCTTGCTGTTGGTGGTGAGTTGACCACAGGGTGGAAGTAAGAAAATAAAAGAAAGGGGGGATCCTGCGGGACTGGCAAAAAGCGTTATCGGTGGGCAAACAGTCAAGCACTGTAATATCTGGGCTTTAGCTGCATTGTGTTTGGGACTGGTCTGGCACGAGGATGCCGCTTCAGCACTGCCCTGCTCAGACTGAGGAAGCTTTTCAGGCTAGAGATGTCTTCTCCTCTACTGGCAAAGGCTTCACGTGCATGGCTTTTAATCTCCTTCCTGGGAGCAGTCACTGGAGGGAGCTTCCTGCCCTGGGCTGCGATGCCAGACTACGTCATCAGCCTTTTCAGTGAAGAACAGGCACTTTCCTGCCCTGAGAAACCGAAGTTTCAGTCGTGCTGCAGTGGGGAGCCGTTACGCAAAGGAGTGTCCTGCGTGTTGCAGTGTCCTGGGGACCAAGCCTACCTGAGGTTGGAGGAAGGTCCCTGGGGATTGGGACAGGACCAGGTGTGGAGATGCAAAGATGACAAATGTGTACTGTGCAACCTTGGGGTTTGGGTTGTTTTGGGTTTATTTTTCTGAAGCCTCGACTGGAATAAAAAAAAAAAAAAAAAAAAAAATAGAAAAACAGGNGTTGCAATACTGGAGCTGGGGAAAGCCCAGAGCGTCTCTGGGAGCAGGACCGCTGCCCTCAGGGGGCACAGAAGGCCAGGGAGGGCACTCATGTGGGGAGCTGGGGAGTAGGTACAGACTCTCACCCTGGTGCACTTGGCCCTGGCTCACTGGCTCCCCAAGACACTGCCCTTAAACCCCACCCTGTCCTTCTCCTTGTGGGGAGGTGACCCCACTGCCCCCGATGGGAGGGCTCAGCTGGGCATTAGGATTGTCTGGGGCTTTCCCATAGTGGATGGAGGTGGGGGCTCCTGCTCCGCTTCCCTAGAGGCAGGGGGTGCTCTGGGGCACGCAGCTCCTTGGGCTCACTGCTGTGCCTCAGAAAGGCCCTGGGCTTGGTAAGGGCAGCAGCCCTCCCTCTGCCTTCCTCCAGACTGGTCTTGGAGGGGGGGTTTCTTCCCTTCAGCTGAGTGTTGGGGCACAAGGAAGCTCCCCCCAAGGGCCTCTGCGCTTGGCACTGCTTTCCAACTGCACACACACCACCCCCACCCCCCTCCCTGCAGTCCCTCCTCAGTTCCCATGGGGCCCATCTACTGTGGATCTGGGGGGGGGGAGAAGGGGAAATGCGGCGGGAGAAAAAAAAAAAGGACGCACAGTTCAGGGTCTGTTACTTATTTACATAAAAACACTGAGTAGTGCCACAATTCCACCTCTGAGCAAACAGCAACTGCGTTTGCAGCCCTGTGTGCTGAGATCCTCTGCTTCTCGTGGGGAGGAGGGTGCAGCAGGGCTGGGGTCACAGGAGGGAGTAGGTGCAGCCACAGGGGCTGAAGGTGACTCCCGGATCCCCTTACCCTACCCTGTCCGCTTGCCCCCTTCCACCTGCCCCACAGCAAGTGAGCTAAAAGTGAACCCCCTACACCCACATGCAAAGAGGAACCCCCGCAGGGTGGGTGCCCACAGCCCCTGCCAGGCTGGGGAGGGGTCTGTGCCAGAGCTGTGGCCTGGTAACAAACGCCTCTAATCTACAGCGCCGGGGCAGGCAGCCACATGCCAGATACGGGGGTTTTTTGCTAACGGTTTGCCAGGTGGGTGAGGAACTGCCAGGGGCTTTCCTTCCCACCAAGAGCCACAGCAGGGACCGGGAGGAGGCGCATGCAGCTGGAGCAGCTGTGGCCACTGGGCTGGTGGCCGCTCTGGCAGGACGGAGAGTGCTGATCAAGGGTGCAGCGCTGCTGCTGTCCCCCCCTCACTGCGCTGGAAGGTGGCTCGGCCCCTCCTGGGGAAGGGGCTTTGCCTGTGGGCTCCACCCTGACAGGGCTGTGAACCACACTGGAACCTGGCAGGCATGGCATTGCCCTCGCCCTCTCTTTGAGTGGCACAAAGCCACCATCCAGGCCTAAAAGTGCCACAGGGGCTG